>NQII01006324.1:28906-126910 GCA_002778355.1 Clitarchus hookeri
ACACTGACGTGTCGAACCTGGCGACGCTTGTCTCCGTCGAGCTGTCGGCTTACGAGCGCGCGCTGCAGGAGGCGGTGCGCGGCGGCGTCTCCGTGCCCCTGGAGGCGGCGGCCGCCGGCGCCCGCTGGAACTTTGTTCAGGCGGTTTTCTTCGCCTCCACCGTGCTCACCACCATCGGTGAGTCCATGGCGGGGCGGCAAGTAGTGCGCTTGCCAGCTGCGAAGTCACCACCCCGTGTCAACTCGCACCCTCAGTAAAATACTCTCCTGTAGTCTATTCGCGGTTTCTTCACACTTTTTTAATCAAACATGTATAACGTGTTTAGTTGATCCTAAATATGCTATCACAAGTGTTTTATGGTTCTTTTAACATAGAACTATCTTATTTTCAGATAAATTGAACTTTTACTTTTATTTTAGCTATAAATTATAATATTCAATTTATAATTAACATTAATAAAACCAGTGAGAAAATGTGCGTTGGTAATGCTTAATAAGAAATAGTCCTTATGCAAAATATTATTAAAGTGGGTGCACACGAATGCAGTGCATTGTCTCTAGGGGGTAATTTTCTAGGCTTAGGAAGGCTTCGTTTGCATGAGGTCGAGGAATATTCTGAATGTAGAACTTAGCAGGGCTCCAAAAAATTGGAAGGAACCGTGAATTAACTATAACTGTAATATTCTTCTAGCACTCGGGAAAGGACACGTGAACTGTACGAAGTTCATGACAAAATGTGTAACTAAATTGCAATATGGCTATTTTATATATTACATGTTTTATACAAATGTGATATATAATGTGTAATATATATGTAATAGGCTCTCTTGGAAGTCCTGCTCAAGACCTACTTGTATGCACACTTTGTATTATTTCACCATATGTAAATTAACATTGCCATCGGCCTGTATTCATACGTTGATCAAGTGAAGCTGTGAGATTATTAGGAAAGTCAAAACATTAAAAATTTATTCATTCTGGAATTTATATGTATCAATAACGCAGAAACCAAAATAAATAATTTCAGTATTCACAAATGCTTCCCTGGCACTTCAAATAAATTAAATGTTAAGAAATGGAGCTTCTTTTCTTCCGTGGTTACCAACTTTACTGGGTGCATGCCAGTCAGTGCCAGTTGAATTACATGCAGGTAGGAGCAGTGGCAGTTTTCGAAGGTCTGTATTAAAAGTGCTCAATTAACCGTGAACAGTTCAATAGAAATTTTGTTTGTTTACATTTGTTTGAAGTACGCTAGAACATGATATTTTTTAAGTTAGGACAACATTTTACTGAGGATGTTCCTGCTTTATTGCCGATACAACTGCAAAACCACGTGGCTTCCAGTGAATTCACCTTATTGTTTACATAAATGTGGACTTTCAAAAGTTGGTGCTTGCTTTTAAAGGCCGTTCGCTGTTAAGGGGTTTACACAATAGTAGCAAAGTAAGCTGTAGTGAATTATCCAATGCGTTGCTTCACCAAACCTATACAAACACAATAGTTGCTACTGCTTATTGCAGCGGAAATATTTTGCCAATATCAAAGAGGCATCAGAAAACTTTTGAGGGGTAAGCTGCAGATGTTTTCGCTTGTCCTCGCCCCTCACGTTTAAGTAACATACCCCCGCCCCCTTCAACCCAACACTGATGGTTTTGCTTCAGTCGGTAACAAACGTCAATCACTTAGCGTTTCAGATTTCTTTACTGGTGAAAGTGACTTGGAGGACTGTCCGGTTGATTTTCCAGTGTGTGCCTGAATGTTATTTCAAGAGTTAAAATAATTTATTTTTTTTATGAATTATAATATCAATTTATATTGACCTGGTTAGAAATAACCGCCGAAAACATAAATACGAATAAGCAAACAACTTTTTTAATTTAAACCGAATACAGCAAACAGTAGTTTCAATTGGTCGAACACTAAGCAGTAACATCGCTATGGTCAGTTGGCCCGATCATTCATTCATGCGTCGGAAAAATGTACTTGTTTACTTGTTAGTCAAGTAGATAAGATTTATTGTGATAAGGAAAATTGAAATAAATAAATACGATGTCTAGTAATTAAGGCGTCACGCTTTTAATATGACTTTAATATATAAAACAAAAATTTTTTGTGGATGCCAACTGAAATGGGGTCTGCCAGTAAGTGTTTACTGTAAAATGTTATTACAGAGGGATTACTTTTCTTATTAAAGTTACGCTAGCAGAATACATTCACGTCGCTGATTGGACGCATGATTTTTGGCAGCCTGTATACAACGTTGTGGACGAAAATCACCCCAAATGTGCAATACGCGGGTGGTTGTCGCGTTATGTTGCCGCAAAATTCACGTATGGCTTGTGAATGTTATTGCCAGTCGAAATAATTAATGGGAATTATGTCAAAAAACAATTCTTTGTACCGCTGTTTCATACTGTTACCAGCGGGCTCTTTGGCTTCGTGACATCCGCCTTCCTCCTCGGGTGTGCATATCTCAATCCTCAAAGGACATCACCGCTAACTGGAGAAGGAGATGTGGAGTAGCACGCGTCCAACAGTAACATCGACCGCGATAACGCTGTCAGGTCTGAATTCCTCTTCCATCTATAGAAGAATAAATTACTTGGAAGTGGTTGCGAAAAATTCTGGTCACCACTTCCCTCTGCGCGACTTCTGATAGCGAGTGTGAGTATTTTGCAAACATCGGGAGAGTAGAGTGAGGCTAAACGGCTGGATTGTAAGAAAGTGAGGCTTTATGCATGAGCGTCGTATATTTAGAATGAAGTTCATGGCGATGTACATTTTGGTTATACAGTAGAGTCCCGATAATTCGTATTGTCAAGGGACTGAATGTTAAATATGAATTATCGTGATATTCCAATTAGCGGGATTACCAATAATCAAGAGCAAAAAAAGAATAAATACATAATAACGAGATTAATGCAAATTTGCATTAATATGTAATGATAATCGCATGGCTACATATTATGTATACATATGTACTGAATACATTAATCAATAGTTGCATCAATAAAAAACACATTAAAAATTTTCGTTTAAAAAAATCTGTAATTTTTTTTTGGTGCAAACCTTGCAGACGGGTATTGTCGATGACTTTGTCAAGCATGTTCAAAGCAGAAAATACTTCATCGCCAACGTCTGATTTCGCTAGGAAATGGCGCACGTTGTTGATGTATTGTTAAGTCACTTTAGGTGTAATTGTCAGCACATCATCTTCGTCATCACCTTCACCTTCACTATCAATGTCCTCAGATGGAGCCAAAATTTCGTCATCAGTTAGAATCCCCCCTGCCGCTAGGCCATCGTCAATATGGACGAAATCTTCAAACGTTATAGAATTTTCTTCATTTTGAGGAAGACTATTCCAATTCACAGGGCATTCTAAGTCTTGTTCAGTAACTGCTGATGAAAGTTCCACCTTCGTGAATCCACAGCACGAAAACAGTTTTTTATTGCGCTTTCGCTAACACTTTGCCACGCCTTGTGAGCAATGTTCATTCCTGAAAATAAGGCGATTTTATGATCGTCCCCATCCTCGATGCTGTCAAGGAATTGCATCACTACTTCCTTGCGGTAAAAGGTTTTGAACGTTTTAATTATGTCCTGGTCTAGAGGCTGTAGCTTAGAAGTAGTGTTGGCAGGCAAAAACACAACATTAACATGACTGAGCGGTGGGGTATTGTTGTGGGCCGTACAATTATCCATGAAAAGTAGAATTTTTCGCTGCCTTTTCTCCATATCAGCATTCACTGATCGTATCCATTCCTTGAATAATTCGCCCGTCATCCACGCTTTTTTGTTTGCACGATAGGTCATCGGAAAAGTTTTTATGTCTTTAAAACATCTTGGTTTGGCTGATTTGTCTATCATGAGCTGTCTTAATTTCTCAGATCCATCCATGTTGGCGGCCAACAATATGGTTTCACGCTCTTTACTATTTTTTTCCACCATGACACTTTTCTTCCTTAAAACACATTGATCGGTCGGGGAGACAATTATAAAATAACCCCGTCTCATCGGCATTAAAAATGTTGCTGGGCTCATAAGAATCGATTATTTCTCCCAATTCGTCTTTCTACTCGGAACAAACGTCGGCCGATACACTCGCACTTTCCCCACTAAGCTTCTTCAATTTTATGCTGTGCCTTTTTTTAAACCTATCAAACCAACCATAACTTGCACGAAAGTCTTTAATTCCCATTTTTTTCTGCGAAAACTTTACTTTTTCTCTTAAAATGTTCCCTCCAACTGGTACATTCGAATTCCGTGCTTGCACAAAACAATTTTTTAAATTCTCTTCTAGTTGTGGATACTCACCAGTCTTAAAGCGCTTTACTTTGCTGTCCGATGGCTGGGAGGCGATCTTGTCCTTGTTCTTCAGAATTGATGTTATTGTGGAAGGCGGAACTTTATAACGTTTGGACACGTCAATTTGTTTATCACCACCGGCCACGGCGTTACTGATTTCTTTTTTTTTCTCTAAGGGAAAGACACTTATTAGCTCTTTTCGGAGGCATGGCTAAGACCGAACTGACTAACTTTTCACTCGCTCTGCTCCTTCCTACCCTCTCATAACCGTAAACCAGACAGCAAAGCACCTCTTAGTTCTGAGATTCACAAACACATCGCCTCACAGCCTACTCGGCGTCATTGCCTGTCCTTCAAACCCTCCTGCGTCCCTCAGCCCCCTTCCGGTCTTTTGTACCCTGCCCGAATTGCATAAATCTAGAGCTGGTGTACAGTCTAGGGTTAAAAACATGAGTTAACGAGATTTTAAAGTTGTAAATAACAATTATAAGACGTTTTAATTGAGCTCGAGCACCAAAATAAATACGTATTATCGAGGGGACCGGAATGCATTGTTTTTTTACGAATTAAAGGGATTTTCTCAAGGGACCGGCAAATTTGTACGAATTAGCGGGATATACGAATAATCGGGATGCGAAATATCGGGATTTCACTGTATATGTGTAACTAATAAGTGAAGATTGGCTGTAGTTAGTATAGGGACAATGATAATAATTATAACGGAGATTGGTGTAAATATTGCGTTCACTGATACGAATAATAGGTGTTAATAGTAAATACTTTTTATAAAAATGTAAATAAATTTAAAAATTAAATTTAGTTATTTTATTTTTTATCAAGACCGCCATCCCCACGAATTCGGATACGCCCCAGGCGACTTGAAGCAATACATTTGGCTTTGTAGTATTTCGTCATGCATAATCGTTTACAAAATTTTCTTCCGCGCCTAAAAATGAATTTCTATTATACGAGAAATAATTGCACAGTAATTAACCACAATTACGCTAGTAATATTTATAGAGATTATAAGTGGCATTTTGTAGTTGCATTTTTTTTTTCAATTAGCTTTCAAATTTTGTAATATGCTAGATATTTCCCTTCTTTTTTGTGTGTGTTGTGTCGTACAACCCGAAGATGACTGCCAGTTTATAAGCATTCTGTATGTTAGTGGATCAGGAAAGCGGGAGCACTTAAGAGGGCCGGTAGCAGAGCGGTTCGCCTGCTCGCTTCCCACCAATGGGAACCGGGTTCAATCCCGGCCGGGTCACCTCCCAGATTTCCGCATATGAAAATCGTGCCGGAAGATTCCGCTGGTCGGCGGAACTGAATCACTACAGTGCTCAAGAATGGGGATGCACAAAACATAGCTACGCAAGTAACTTCAGGAGGCAGTGCTTGAATCCTTCCCATCAGTACCCACCCCAGTACAATCTCAGCAGCAACTGGGGTTCCATGCTCTGCTTCATGCTTTCTACCAATCAGCAATGAGAGAAACGGATCTGCTCCAATTAAAGCGTCAATAGGGCCAGGAACATATAGGAAGAATCGGCCAACGACAGGCCAACAATGTGGCTCCAATTAGATGTAGGAAACAACACATTAGGTAGATCACTGGTGATCTGTGATAATACAAATGGATCCAGTTAGAGATTTGGTATGGAATGCCCAACTGGATGGAAAGTAAATCCAACAAAGGCCTTTGCGACATTCACCTTATCACAAGGAGGTCCCTGGATTGGTAGCGAAACATGCTCGCACACTAAACCTAGCCATCGTCGAATATGTGTAGTCATAAAACTAACCTGACTGGCAGTCAAGCGGTGCCCACACTGTCTTATAATTTCCATTTGAATCTTGGAACATCCACCAAAACAGTTGACAATTTCACAGTTGCCTGAACCCGACCATAACGGGTCGTTAGTGACTGTTCACTTGGCGGGACTTTCAGTGCTGCAGCCTCATTCACAAGCTCAGGATATTCATGCTGGAAATATTATGCTGGATCTGAAGCAGCATAAAAATGTAATAATATGGTGGCGAGATGCACATGCATGACAAGGTCTTAGATGGACAAAATTCAGCACGATGGCCAACATGAAGATAGTCTATGCACATCCCATTACATTTAACTACATTAAATCGTTCTTTATCTGATTTGCTGCCAAATACCTACACTGAAACAATTCATGGAACTTCTTGCACATAAAACACACAGGTGACTTTGCGACAGTGCTTCCGACAAACATTCACGAGGAGCTTGGCTTCACCACACTACCCATACCACATGATGACATATTGCCACTGTGTCAGCTTAGGAATAATAGGTTCAATGTCCGAGCAACTGCTACATATCTCTAAAAATCGGGTGAAATCTTAGACTAGGGAGTTTATCACTACCTCCTGGAAGCTGTATTTCCCATTGCTTATGCACAGCAGCTCCGAACAATCTCTCAATGTGTATCAACAAGGGGACTATTACTACTTCACCGGCACCTGCAATGCTCTCAGAGCACCAATGTTGTCGGCAATATTAGACAACACTCATGCCTATGTATGGGCAGATTTTTAAGGCATGTAGGCCAGCATACCCTCCATCCTCCTGCACTGTAACTGTACTCTGATGAGTAAGACAGTGCACGGCACCTTCTCCTCTTGTCTCTTCGGGCCATTCACTTTCTTTTGTGCCATTGCATGGTATTGCCCCATTAAGAGTCATCAGAATTTTCCTCTTGCCACTTGTCGAAATCTTCGAGCCTTCTGCCAATCACAGTGGTAAACTCATTCCATATGTTATGCAAATCTTTATTGGCCATAACATTTCCAATTCCTAAGTGAATACCCTTTTCTTCTGTGATTTCCGCCAACCAAGTTCTTATGTCTTCTTCAGACAGTCTGAAATCGCATGCTGAACCGTATCATCAACTCCACATACTTCCCATAGTGAAGATTGCACGAGTCGCAGGCTATGTAATTTTGCTTTAAAGTTTCAGTGGCCAGTCAACTGCATGCTGTAGAGGTTCGATCTTATCCATTTACACTTCATTCTTGCCCTAATATCGGTCAGCAGTTCATGTGTTTGACTTCCTTTTTCTGAAGTGTCCCATCTCTTTTGCCACTCACCGAGAATTCCATCCATGATTTCATTCTTCTCTTCTTTCATCAGCCTTGTGGCCCGTGCTCTCTCCGCTGTTATTTCCCTATACTTGACCAACACGTCAACAGGCAATACACCCACCACGACTGGGAGTGACTCATTTGGCACAGTCTTATACACTCTAGCCATGGTCAGCAGCGCCGCTCTCTGAGCACTGATGAGCTTCCTCTTATGCCATGAAAGTTCTGCTCTGTGGTACCACATCACAGCACCATATGATATGATGGCCTCAATTACCGCCCTATATACTGTTCTTAAAGTGCTGTAATAAAGGCCCCAATTGGTGTTTCGGATTCTTCTTAATTTCTGGAAGACCACCACTGCCTTCCGAGAAATATATTCAATGTGCTTGAGAAAGCTCATCTTATCATCCATGATGACTCCCAGATACTTGAACTCGTGCACATTTCCTACTGGGACCCCACCAAAGTGCACAGTCGGTGGTCTCTGAAGCTTCCCCTTCACCATCATGGTCTTTGTTTTCTCAATTGAGAAATTAAGTTTAGTTGTCCCAGACAATTTCCAGGTGTTATCCATAATCTCTGCTGCCTTGACTTCTAATTCTCTTCTGGAGTCTCCTGAGATCAGTATAAGTCCATCATCCACATATCCGAAGACCATGAACCCAGGTGGGCGACCCAACTCTAAGAAGCCATCAAAGAGAATGTTCCATAGGACTGGTCCAAGAACCGATCTCTGGGGGCATCCCTTAGTTGATCATTTCTTAACCTATGCAGTCTTGGCTGAGTTCAGGCTCCACCTCTCATTAAAGAAGCCCTGTATGACCCTGTAAATGTTTGCAGGAATTTTTTTCGTTTTTAGCCGATATATAGGCATTGTCGAAAGCACCCGAGATGTCCAAAAATATAGCCATTATGTATTTCGCTGTGCTCTCTTATTTTCTTCATAATGCTGTGAAGAGCGAAATCGGTTCCCATGTCCCTCCTGAAACCATATTGGTTTTCATTTAGGGTTCCTTCCACTTTCAACGCCATTATCAAACTCTTGTTGATTAACTTCTCGTAGACTTTGCCTAGTACCGGAAGCAACGTCGGCGGTCGATAGGAGTTAGGGTCATCCAGCTTCTTGTGATTGCCTTAATACAGTATTCTCAAGCATCCTAGTTTCCAAGGGCAAGGAAACACACCAATCCGAAGACAGTCGTTATAAATTTTCAGCAGAAATTCCTCTATCCTTGAATAACACCATTTCAGGATTTCAGTAGTTATTCCATCCTTTCCCGGAGCTTTGCCGTTCTTCATTTTATAAACTACTGTCGTTCTTCTAACTGGAATTCTGGAGTGTCTTGGATTTCAGGGACTATTCCCATTGACTGTCTCTTCACAGCATACTACACCCACTCTTCTTCCAAGGAGTCTTCAGGCAGAAGTGCGTGGAGCAACACTTCCATCGACCTTTTTTGGTCAGTTATTATATTCCCATCAATTTTCATACATGGTGTCGAAGTAGCTCTCTTCATTTTGTCGGCTGCCAGCTTGTACACTAGACCAAATGGGTCTAGTGTCCTCATTACCAGCCCATGTAACAAACTCTTCCCATGACTTGGCTTTCTTCCTCCGAACCCTGCCAAAGTAAGCCTGCTTCTTTTCCTTATAGCTTCGGGAGAATTGCTCTCGCTCTTAGCCCCGAAGTCCATGAAGCTTTCTTCTCTCCCTCCTCAGTTCCAACTTCCTGTCCCACCATGACAGTTTTGAAAGTCCTTGAGTGGTATACTGGAGATTTTCTTCGCAGGTGTCCTGTATGATTTTTGTCACTGCTTTAACTCTATCTTCCACTGCCTCCAAGCGCAGTTCAGGACACTCTTGAAGCCTACCTAGCAGGATCCGGTCAAAAGCAGGCCAATTAGCCATATTATGGATGTAACATACCTCATTTCCCACTATTCTCCCACCATCATGTACTTCAAATATAATGAGCCTGTGGTCGCTTGAGCTCTCATCCACCACTGTCCAATGTTTAACACTGTCCCGAGCCTTCATTTTCATTACCGTTATATCCAGGTATGACTGAATGTCATGCGCCTGCGAGACATATGTGGGTAATTCCCCTTCGGCATTAGCCACATCCACATCATTTGGGAGGATAAACTGGCTTACCAGCTCACCTGCCTCATCAGTGACAGGGGAATGCCAAATTTTGGATTTAGCATTAACTTCAGCGCACATTATCAATGGCCTGTTTCGTAGCATTTCCGCTATCACTTCCCATATGTCAAAATGTATATGCGTCTCGTCCCCAAACTGAAAGTATGAAGAGACCAGCCAACATTCTATTGTGCCCTTGTTAACTTCCACACAGACATGATGTGTGTTTGAAACACTTGCCATCATAGTTATGCCTATACTCGTGTTGGCCCACAACATCCCAGCCCGGGGACGAATATGTGTACACACTGCTGCGCAGTCCCACATAATCATCAAATGGTACATATGGCTCTTGGAACAGTACAATATCAAGTTTCTGCTCCATCACGATTCTGTTGAGCTCTGCAGCGACCACTGCTGACTGCTGAGTGTTCAACTGCCCACATCTTAATATGTTATCAGAGTCCATAGTTTATTCTGGCGAGCTCTATAGACAGGGTCCTTTGATAGGCAGGACATTCTCTGGAGTTCACTATGTGTTCATGTGGCTGTCCCTTCTTTTGACAATTTGTGCAAGTTTCCTTGAACTCCTTGTCACTTTTCTTTGGACAATTACCATATTCATGTCCATGTCCTCCACATCTTGAACAGGTGGACTCCTTTTCCCTGCATTTCTTTGCTATATGCCCCTATTGTTGGCATTTATACCATCTTAACAGTTAGATGTAGTCTCGTACTCTAATACTGACATAGCCTACATATAATCTTTTCATCTCTATCAGTGTATTTCTTATTTTAGGGTCGCACTCCAGTACTAAATTAACTTTGTCCGTATCCCTCTTACCAATCCTGTGGCTCACTATGACAACCTTCACAAAACTCTCCAAACTGTGACCTCCAAAGCCTCCAGTTCGGAAGTTCTGCCTGAAAATAGTTTCAGGCAGATCACCATTGTCTTCATTACGTGGCACATCGTATACCACAACCTTGGAGCCCCTTCTCTTTGGAGCCTCAAGTTTTAGACCTAGTTCCCTTATTTTGGTCTGGTTGTTTATTGGCTCCAAGGATTTCGTCATCTCCGGTTTCAATTAGGATTCTGCCATTTCTGATCCCTTTCATGTTCCTAATTTGAAGACCATCATTTTTAGGATCTAGACCCTTCTTAATTTTATTTCTAGTTTCAAAGCTTGTACTACCTTCCTTGTCTGGGTACACAAGTATCATCTTTTAGCTGGTTTAGGATTCATGCCTTCACCACCTGCTGCCTGAGCATAACTTCTAATACCAGGTACTTCTTGTTGTGCAGTCTTTGGAATCTCACTCAAAGTTACGGCTCTTTTCCCTGCCTGTTACAGCAAATGAGTTTTCTCAATCAGCACTTTATCCACATGCCCCTGCGACTGGTTCAGTCTTGGGATTAACCAATTTGCCTGTGAACTATTGATTATAGAGTTCTTACTTAAAAGCCATGCCATAATTTCCGTAACCATATATTTTACTTCATTATGGGTTTTCTCAACCCTGTTTTCTGCTCGCTTAGTGAAATCATCTTCCACCAATGAGCCACTTCCATAATCATCCTCACTGGGCAGATCAAAGCGCAATCTCCTTTCACTTTGGCCTCATCTCCTTTTGAGGTACCAGGAACAGGTTCCACTTCTCTCCTTGTCTTTCTTTGTACTGACTCGGGAAAAACTTCTGGGTAGCAGCCTCTGGGAGTGTTACTCTGGCGGACCTCAGGGGTTTCCCCCTCTTACCGACCAGAGTGTACTCCTGCACTCTTCTTATATCCTCTTCATCATCTGATGAATCCAGATTGCCTTCAGATCATCTTGTGCTGCGCACTTGTGATGCCTCTGGGCCCTCTTGTTCTACTACTTCCTCAATATGCTCTTCATCGTCTTCCTCATCATAGGCCTCTTGCATCAAGGAGTATATGACACTCTCCTGAACTCCATTAATATTGTACCAGATGTTTTAGTTCAGTCTCTATTCCTTTGGTAAAATTTTATAATGTCCCCAATCTAAATTTGCATCTAGAAGACTGATCACCGCCGCCGACGCGACTGGCCTTGGTACATTTTCCCTTTCGAGGAACTCTTTAAGTCCTTTTCGATTTTCTTTGACTGACAATGGCTTTTCTGTCAGTCAGCGCTAAAGCATCCATGAGACTTACCCTAATCTCCTTAAACGGACTTCTTATAGACGCCATTGTGCTCTTGTGTCTTACAAGACCCACACAATGATGTCACACTCACACTGTTCTACCTACACAAGTTCTTTATTACTACGAACACTTGTACAATAAAACAGTTTTCGTAATTGTGTGCTTACCACAATGTAAGTCCCCACACAAATCACAGATCTTCACACACAACAGTTCAAACACATTCTTAAATTAACAAGTCCACAATGTCCTTAACTAGTTTTATTTGAAGCCTGCAGAGGTCTCAACCTCACTCGAGCCTGAGGCCATAGGCCTCAGACCAGCTTCCTTTGTCTTCACTCCCACTTAGCCGTTCACGAGGGTTCTCCGTGGGGAATTATGGCCACACCAAACCCTTATGGCATACGTCCGGTGGACTGATGACGTGATCCCCACTCGGCCACGGATAGGCGGGGAGCCCCTTACACTCACACTCAGAGGACAGTTCTGAGTACAGTTCTTTCTTTCAAGCTCAAGCCCCCACTCGTGCACCAACGGTGAAACTTGGCTATTAGTCTTAAGATTTGCCAATTCTTTGAGAGGTTTCTTTAAACTCAGGGCGATACTTTTCGAGGGTAACCTGAGAAAACCTATGTATGGGCAAGTGGACGTCTGGTGATGTCAGAAGCGCAGCGATGTGATGACTTGTCAGACTCGGTTGTTGTACAGTCTGTTAAATGTATACCATGCCACCTGGATATTCGCCTCGGTTAGTATCAGGGACTGAATCGGCGATGCAGGTTCATCCTAGAGTGCAGACTTGAGGTAGGATATGCGTTTGACCCTCGTGAGTTGCTTGTTCTCTACTACAAACACTGTGAAAAAGTTAGCCAGTAACTCGAACTGAAGATTGTCTTCGTTGCCTGTTTTCACCTGATCTCTGCACATTTCCACGAACAGTCAAACCTTCTATGGATGTGTCTCGCCTTCTTGTGATAGGTTAAACGCACCCTGCATATGGTTTTCAGCCATCTATAACCTCGACTGTTGGTTAGTAATTTTATCCATCGCAATTTACTGTGTGTACGCCACACTACCACGCGAACGATAACATACTAGAGACACATGTGCATGTACACAAAAAAGGATGCAGCCACAACATGCTATGTTAAAAATGCTCACATAACAAATATCCGGCCTGGAGGACGAAATGCTTCATTGCTAAACTTAGGCCTAAAGGGTTGGCAAAATCAACAAAAAAAAAACAAATTCACAGGATGGCTGCTGGGAGCAGGAAAATAACACACGATAGCAACACTGCATCCACTAGTGCATACGAAAAATAGACTACTTCTAAACAAAGGAATGGCGAAAAACTAGTTACAACTGCGACCACAAGGCACGCCACCAACAGGATAGCCGGAATTCAAAATTCAAACACTGGAGAGGTGGAATACAAACAGTCAAACTACCTGTATCTAATTAAATTTATAGAATTATAATTTTAACACAGTATATGTTTTAGGCGCGGATTTCTCGTGTCATACATATACACTTATGGTTGTTTCGCACAGTTGTTATTAACTTGTCAACGTCAACAAAATATCTGGGAAGAATGCGATCGTGGGTCTTGACCTTGCTCAAGGAGACAGAACGGCGGCGGGGATGGTATAGCGAACGAATCACAGGTAAACAACAGTGTCACTGATACCTACTGCATAATCTGCGTGCATGTAAAGCGAACACGTCATTCTTGCAGGAGTTATTCACAAAACAGTAAGTCATGGCATGTTCGAATAAAAATGGCCTTACTATTCACTGTGAAGTCTGTGAGAAATTATTGCTAACGTAATTGCGTTTTTTGATAACGAGAAAGTTTCTGGAAGGGCATACTTGCCTATTGAAAATTCCACGAGATGAGCAGCAGCTGCTATAGGGAAATCGATGGCGAAAATATGTAAAATACGTAAGGAAATGAGTTGGATAACTAACAGCCAAGAGGGTATGTACACCAGGTAATAAAACGAAAGAAGAGTAGCAGACGAAAAGTTTGGGATGACTTTGATTTGTGCGTCGCTCGACGCACAATTCGAAACTTTTATGCCCGCAGAAAAGAAATAAAATAATGGCTCAAGGTAAACAATATTGCAAGAGATTTCTAAAGCAGAATTACTTTGATTAGTTAAATGCCAAAGCCCAACTCCCAAGAATTATGTAGATGAACTTCTTGAAGTGGCCACGAAGTATTCAGGCTGCCGCTGAAACCTCGTTTGGCGTATGATAAACGATAGGGATACCATAGTACCGTTTACGACATTCCCGAATGTGTCGCAGACGGTCCGTAGTAGTTTTTGCTGAGTGTACATTGTTATGGATTTAACTTTTATGTTAATTCTTACCTAAAAGGGGCTATGAGCGTAGCTAAATAATTAGTCACGATTAGATAGAGCACAACATTATAAGATGGGGTTTATTGAACATAAGGATTATACAGTAACTATTTACGTGACTATAGATCGGGGGAGCTTAAATGGAATACTAAGATGTTAATTAATTATATTAAGTATTATTACCTCACACCATTACTTTTACTTTTACAATCTAATTGGAAAGTCCCCAACCTTGTTCATGATGACGGAGGCTGATTCTAGGAGGCGGTTAACGACGTCCGGACTCACCCATCTCCACGTCTTCTTGGTCCGCTGCCCTGATGACAGAAGAACTCGCTCCCAGTGGTACATTGGCCTATATCCGGCGCGTTGTATAATATTTTCGGCTCCATTTGCTAGCTGATGGAGGGGGTTTCTGCAACTGTGTTTTGCAAGGTGTTATTACAATCACGCTCGTGACCTGGTTCAGTGTTTGAAGTTGTGATCAGGCAGGCCGTTCAGCTAATGCCTGATCACTACTGTCTTCCCCGCCGCGCGTCGTGCGAGGAGTGGAAGAGTTGCACCTTCCCCTCGCGGAATCGTTTGTTATTTTGGTCGCACAATATTTTATGGCGTAGAGCTGGTAACATAAATCACAATGAGTGTGCAGTAGAACCACGTGCACATTTCTTACAACTTGTTTGATCTTTATCAAGGAAATAGTACCGTACAGGGATTGTCTCGTTTTGTTTACTCTAAGATTTTTTTCGCAAATTTTCCGCATTGTTATATAAACTTACTAAGAAAGCACAAATAGTAAAGTTTTCCCCCTACAGTCATGGTACAGTTCCAACATTTGTTCACGGAGGAGTCAAATGCGTAATGAAGTTACCAACTATGTATAGTAACTACATAAATTTGAAGCCTGATATAAGCATGTGGTAAATTTTTCGTATTCAGGATGATTCACGAGGAGTTACCGCCACTCACAGGGCGTATTGCGTGCATCATTTGGAGCAAAATATGTCGTATAAATGTGGATCATATTCCCAATATTTACAGTGTTACAATTTTTTTGTGTTTGGTTTAAATTTTATATTTAATTAATTAGGGGATGCGTATTACTCAGACAGAGTGAATTAAATATGTTTGCAAATCGTTGTATTTACATAATATTAGTTAAAGCTCGTAATATGAAATATAAGTTATATCGGAGGAGCTCGGTGATATAGTAAAAGTCAAATATGATTTAATAGCCACAGAACATTATTTAGTTTGGATGCTATTCAAATAGAACATCTTCACCTGAAACATGGCACCGAAGGCTGACGTCGGTGGACGTATTACGGCAGTCGGCACTTTCCATCTCCTGGTGTCTTCATCTCGGCTACCAAGGACAAAAGACTGGGTACGCCGCGCTTCCAGCCTTAATATTGGATGCGTGTTGACTAACCAACTCAAAGACCTTCCGCCCCGTTGGAGGGGTTAATTGTGTTGTGGTTCGGGCCCTCGGTTCGTGTCCCAATTACCGGTGTTATGTTTGAGTGCGATCTGACCAGTAACGCCTGATTGCAAACTAATAAGAGTAATTCGTAGATCAGCATACCCACCCTACAGTGGAAAGGAGTTTTCAACACAGTTTCGGCATTAATGGGTGGTGTGATGTTCTACACGATCAGCTGATTGGGCCATTCATTTTCCCGGGGCGGTTGACTGGTGTGGTGTATCCGCAATGTTTACAAGAACTGCCGCTGTTACGTGAGGTTATTGTGTTAGCAGTGAGACGTCGTATGATCTTCCAGCATGATGGTGCACCTCCTCACTTCCACCGTTCTGTGGTTGAACACTTATATGTGAATTTCCATGAGAGTTGGATAGGACGAGGCTGTTTTCACCCCTGGCCTCCTCGATCGCTAGGTCTATCACCACTAGATTGTTGCATATGGGATGGATGAACAATATTGTTTACCAAAGGACTGCACAAACACGTGAGGAACTATTTGCGCGTATCATGCATGCTGCTACAGAATCAAAGACAGTCGTGTGCAGCTACGTAGAGCAACACGTGCGGTCCATAAGCGTGCGGCCAAGTGCGTGGAAGTAGACGAAACATTTTTGAACATATTTCGTACGCTTGTTAGACGCAATTGTGATGCTAAACTGTATACAATACGGTCTAATAATACATCACTGTATTTACTTCTAAAAGTATTATTATTGTATTAGTCATTTTTCAAATGTTTTGAATTACTCTGTAAATATTGGGAATAGAGCCCACATTTATATGACAAAACTTGGTCCAGATGATGTAAGGAATAGGCTATGAGTGGCGGTAACTCCTCGTGAATCATCCTTTGTATGAGATAAACACTTCCATTACAGTTCATGGAATTTCACATCTATCCTTGTTTATACAGTTTTGAGAATTCCAATGTGCTAGAATTCCAATGTGCTTGAAAAAAGTTGCCAGCAATATGGTTGATGTAGGTGATCACGGTCCTTTGAAACCATCACATATTTTGCGCAACGCGTTTATCACAATCGAATATAAAGAACAAGCAATTTTGCTGCCTATAATTATATACACTTGAGTTTAATATGTTTGCAAAAATAGAAAAATCTCCATAGTGTAAGTAAAATTATGACAACTTCTCAGTAACGCAGATATATATTTGTTACTGTATTGTACCTAGTAGCAAATAATTTGGCTGCTTTACATGCGGCACTAAACAAAAGATAACTTCGTTTGCCGCTCAATGTCGAGCAACCGCATTTAATAAGGTGCATTTCATGCAAATGTAATGTTGAAAAAGTAATGGGGAAATAGTTTGTTTATAGTTTTTCCCGTACTTGCGAATATTTGAGAAGTCGGTTTATATTCCTTCATGAAAGCAGCGTTTGACACTTGAATTAATTATAAGCAAAGTTTCTCCTACAGCGATCCTTCACATAACTTGATTCTAAAACTATGTAGAGAAAATTTCTTTAAAAGGGCAAGATTTCCGCGGTCAGTTTTAGCGTAGTTCAAACTGTGATGAATATGGATGTTTAAATGTTATAACCAATTAGCACTCAAAAAATGTATACCATATTTCCGTATTCAGCTATATAGTTTATTTTAAACCAAAACAGTATTTTAACAACTTTGTTCGTCAGGGCACAATCTGCGGACTGGGTTTTGCAGCCCGAAGGCCGGCACATTCTCCATCCTCCTGTATTGCATCTGTACTCTGATGAGTAAGACAGTGCATGGCACTTTCTCCTCTTCTATCTTCAGGCCATTCAAATTTCTTGGGGCCTGTACTCGGTATTATACCGGTTTTATCGGTAAAAACCTGTTCTCCTCGCTAATCAGAGATATTCCGACTTCATTACTTAGAAGCTTTTACCCGAATAACCCATCATGGGTCATCAGAAATTTTCTCTTCTTGCCATTTATCATATTCCTCCAATGTTTTGCCAATTTGTGTGGCAAACTCGTTCCATATCTTATAAAGAGCTTTATCAGTCATTACGTTCTCTAGTCTTAAGTGAATGCCCTTAACTTCAGTGATTTCCTCTAGCCATTGTCTAATGTATTCAGTCTTGAGACATTCCGAAATCACATGTTGGTCTGTGTCGTCCTCTCCACGCACAGTCCAGAATATAGATTGCTCTAGCTGCAAACTGTGAAGCTTCGCCTTAAATTTCCCATGGTTTTTGTAAAGCTTCATAGTGTAATGGTTGATGGTAATCTGTTCATTCTTTCCTTCATAATAGACATCAGCTTGCGGGTTATTCTTCCATGTTCAGAAGATTCCCATCTCTCTTGCCATTCCTGGATAATATCATCCATAATTTGTTCCATGGCTTCTTTTGACAGTCCTGCTGCCCATGCTCTCTCCGCAATGATTCCTCTGCATTTCACCAACAAATCTATGGCTAACACACCCGTAAGTACTGGGAGTGATTCATTTGGCACTGTTTTATATGCTCTTGTAATGATCAGCAGTGCTGCCCTTTGAGCACCGATGAGCTTCCTCTTTTGCCATAAAGTTCCACTCTGCGATACCACATCACTGCTCCGTATGTTATAATTGCCTCAAATACGGTCTTGTAAATTGTTCTTAGTGTACTGTAGTTGAGGCTCCAATTCATGTTCCCAATTCTTTTTAGTTTTTGGAACACCGCCACAGCTTTATGTGAAACCTACTCAATATGTTTGAGGAAACTCATCTTATCATCCATGATGACTCCCAAGTACTTGAATCCATATACATTATCTACCAGGGTCCTGCCAGTGCGCACGGTTGGTGGCCTCTGGAGCTTCCCTTTAAGTAGCATAATATTGGGCTTCTATGTGGAGAACAGCAACTTCACTCCAGTAGACTACTCCCAGATCTTTCCCATCACTGCCGCTGCTTTCTGTTCTAGGATTTTTCTTGGATCTCCAGAGATCAGCTCCAAGCCATCTGCATATCTAAAAACTGTGCACCCAGGCGGGAGACCCAGCTCCAGAAAATCATCAAAGAGTATGTTCCATAAGACCAGCCCTAGGACCGATGCTTAGGGACATCCCTTCGTCAGCCTTTTCTTTGCCTCAACAGTCTTGGCTGAGTACATACTTCCTCTCTCATTAAATAAATCCTGAAACATCCTATACATGATCGCTAGACATCTGTTATTTTTGAGCTGATGCGTCACCTCCAGCCACCAGGCATTGTCGAATGCTCCTGAAATGTCAGGAACACTCCCATATCATACTTTGCTGTACATACTCTAATTGTTTTCATAACATTGTACATGGCAAAGTCTGATCTCATTATTTTCCTGAAGCTATAATGCTTCTCGCTCATGGTGCCTTCAGCTTCAAGAGCCATTATTAATCTTATATTTATTACCTTCTCAAAAACTTTGCCCAGCACCAGAAGACATGTCAGCGGCTGATATGATTTAGGGTTCTCAGGATTCTTGTTGTCACATGTTTACAGTATTCCTAAACATCCTTGTTTCCAAGGGGCAGGAAACACACCAGTCCGAAGAGTCATTATAATGTCTCTAGCAGAATATTCTTAATGCTGGAATAACATTTTTTAATTATTTCTGTTGCAAGTCCATATTTTCCAGGTACTTCCCCATTCTTCATTCGATAGACCACTGCTGTCAGCTCTTTCAAATCGAATTCCGGAGCATTCTCAGTATCTGGAACAGTTACCATGGACCGCTTCTTCTCTGCATGCTCCTCCCCCTCTTCATCTTGGGAGTCATAAAGCAGAAGTGTGTGGAGCAGCACCTTAATAGATCTATGCAGATCTGTTATTCTCTCATCATTCTCTTTGATATATGGTAAAGGAGTAACCCTTTACATTTTATTTGCAGCCAACTTGTACCCCTGGACAAATGGATCTTTATTTCCGGCCTGTATGACACATTTTTCCCATGACTTGGCCTTCTCCCTCCAAACCCTACTGAAGTATGCTTGCTTCATTTCCTTGTAATTCCGAGAGAATTGCTGTTGCTCTTCTCCTCGCAATCTATGCATTTTCCTTCTTTCCCTCCGTAAGTCTTTCCTTTCCATCTTTAATTCCCTGTACCACCATGAAATGTTTAGCAACCCATGCAAAGTTTTCTGGAGATTCTCGTCACAAGTGTCTTGGATAACCTTTGTGATTTATGCTGCTTTTATTTCAACATCATCTTGTTGCAGCTCAGGACAGTCTTGTAGCTTACCCAACAGAGCCCGATTGAAAGTCGGCCAGNTTGTTGCAGCTCAGGACAGTCTTGTAGCTTACCCAACAGAGCCCGATTGAAAGTCGGCCAGAGCTGTTTTATGAATATATCTTACCTCATTCTACATATTCCGAGGTCTTTCTCTCTTTCCATCATATATTTCATATACAATCAGTCTAGGATCACTGGTATTTTCCTCAGTACTTTCCAGTGTTCTACATAGTCGTTAGCCTTGATGTTCATTACTGTTATTCTCGCCGGCCTCATCAGTCACAGGGGAGTGCCCGAGTTCAGATTTGGTATTAACGTCCGCACCAATTATTTATAGCTTAGCTCGTAATGTCTCGGCCATTACCTCCAATCCCTCTAGGTTCAATTGTGTATCGTCCCCTAATTGAAAGTAAGAGGAAACCAACCAATTTTCCACTGTGCCTTTTATTGCTTGCACACAAACATGATGCATATTGGAAACGCTTAACAACATAGCTACATCTATACTCAGGTTGGTCCTCAGTACCCCAGACCGTGGACGAATCCCACTGGTGAAGACTGTGCCTCGCAGTCCCACAACATTGTCAATGCAACCACCTTCCTAAAACTTTCCAGGTTATAACCTCCGCAATCTCCTGTGNCTCGCAGTCCCACAACATTGTCAATGCAACCACCTTCCTAAAACTTTCCAGGTTATAACCTCCGCAATCTCCTGTGCGGAAATTTTGCCTGAAAATGTTTCAGGTAAGTCACCATTGTCTTCAGTTCGTGGTACATCGTATACCACAACTTTGGGGCCCCTTATTTCGGGAGCCTAAAGTTTTAGACCAAGCTCTTTATTTATNGTGGTACATCGTATACCACAACTTTGGGGCCCCTTATTTCGGGAGCCTAAAGTTTTAGACCAAGCTCTTTATTTATTTTTCCCAGGGTTTGTTCATCCCCTACTTGAATTAAAATTCCATAATTTATTATACCTCGAGTATTATTATAAGGAGGCCGTCGTTCTTGGCATCGAATCCCCTTTTATTTTTTTTTCTGGTTTCCTTGCTGCATATGCCTTCTTTTTCCGGGTAAACCAACACAACTTTCTTTGCAGGTTTTGGCTTTAACCCTTCGCTACCCACAACCTGTTCATAGCTCTGTATGCCAGGAACTTTCTTATCTGCTTTCCTCGGGACCTCTCGAGGTTCCAGAATTGGACTGCTCAGCCTGTTGTAATTTTCCATTAGCACCTTATCACTCATCCCTGTACCTGGTTAAGCCGAGGGACCAGCCAGTTGGCTTGAGTGCTATTAATTTTGGAGTTTTTGTTGAGCAGCCATTCCATCGTACTTGAAGCTAACTCCATAGCCTCTTCGTGTGTTTTTCCCACTTTCCTCTCCACTCGCTGGATGAAGTCACCTTAACCCATTGAACCACTCCAAATTCTTTCTTCCATTTCATGTTGTTCAAATCGCAACTTCTTCTTGGCCTTATTGCCTTTCATCTCCTTTGAGGTTCCAGGAACAGGGGCCACTTCTGTTCGTGATTCTTACTCTTCTCCTGTAACTTCAGGCACCAAGTCTGATATACGAGAAATCCTTTATGTTGCCTTTGCTGACTTGCTTTTGCATCCAACAGTAGTAAACGCCTGTATTTTCTGTTTAGAAGTCCTTAAGTCAGTGCCTGTGTCCTCATCCGACGCACCTTCAGATCCTTCTTTTCTTGTTCGTACACAGAGCACCTCCATATATTCTGCCTTGTCCTTGCCTTCTGATCCTTGTCCTACTCGCTCTCCACAACATTTCTTTCAATTACACTTTTGGCGTTCCAAATTTGTTGGTGCTACTTAGATTATTATGGGGACATCTGGAATTGCTCCCAGTTAAACTCCTTGTCAATCAGCCGGTTGACTGCGGCTATGGTAACTAATTTAGGGAAATTGCCTTGTCCAATTAGTCCCTCCAATTCTTTATGCCTTTCCTTTAAAGGCTTTGGCTTCATATTTATTGCTAAAGCTTTCATTATGGATACTTTAACTAATTTAGAAGGGCTTGATTTAGACGCCATTTGTGCACTTACGTCTCTGCAAGTCCTTTACAGTAGACGTCACTCATATCTGCAACAGTTCAAAACACTTCAAATCACTATCTAAAACTACTACACAATTTCACACACACACACACACACACACAACCACACAAGTCCACTCTGTCCTCCTACCGCGGGTGAGGTCTCAACATCACAGGCCATGGGCACAAGGCTCAAGGCCAGCATTGTTATTCTATGCTCCCTCTTAGCCATCCGTGATGAACCACCAAGAGGATTATGGCCACGCACAGACTCCCTGGTAAGAGTCCGGTAGACTAATTTCGTGACAGACCGTTTCTCCACCCGGCCACGCAGAGGTGGGGAGCACAGTGCTGCACTACCTTCTTCCTGCAGGCTAAACCTCGCAGTCCAAAGGTAATTTGATTCAACCCTCCTTTATCCACCAATACTCGGAATTCTCTTTTGATGCACCACTTCTCAAGATGGGATCAGCTGGGGGCGGCACCGTTCCGGGCAGTACCCCGGTATATCCTACAATCGGCGGACAACTGGAACTAAGCGACATGTCTGAGGGGTTGCGGATAAAGTAATTCTAGAAACAAAGGCAGGGTGACGAGGTCAGCGATGAGAAAGTGTGCACTTCAGCTAGCTGAACGAGCAGCTGAGAGCCCCGCCTAGGTCGGACAGCAAACCGCGGCGTCCCCTGCAGGGGTCGACACACTCCAGACGCCTCCAACAATAATAATCTGCTGCTTGGGTGAAGACCCTTCCCTGTGTAATAAAGGCCCGGAGGGGGAAGGGATAGGCAAGTTATTTGTGGAAGTCGTCCGTCAAATGACTGCCTCCGCCGGCTAGGAATAGCGCCCTCAAGAAGCACTCATCACCGTCAAAGACACTCGCGTCTGCCGGCAGGGTGGGCATGGATATGTAGCTCGCTTCGGGGGTGTAGGCATCAGTGTGCCTCTTAGCAACTGCCTGGGAAATGGACGAGACGTTTTCAGAAGGCAGTAGTAGTCCTGGTAGCATCTCGACTCTAAGCAGCAGTTAAGACGTCAGCAGAAATGTGTAATATGATATTATCCAGAAGAAATAAAAATGCTTGTAAGCCAAAGTTGTTGCAACGAAATGATATCTTAAGGACTTTAAAAGTATTCGTTGTGGTATAAAACAGTGTAAAAAGAAGTATGATAATGTAAAAAATTACTTTTCAAAAAATAATTATAGCAATTTGAAATATATCCTACTAATATTATAAATGTGAAAGTGTGTGTGCGTTTGTGTGTTTTGGTGTGTGGGTGTGTGTGTTTCTGTGTGTGTGTGTTTCTGTGTGTGTGTTTCTGTGTGTGTGTTTCTATGTGTGTGTTTGTTTCTGTGTGTGGGTGTGTGTGTGTGTTTCTGTGTGTGTGTTTCTGTGTGTGTGTTTCTGTGTGTGTGTTTCTGTGTGGCTGTTTGTTTCTGTGTGGCTGTTTGTTTGTTTGTTTGTTTGTTTGTTTGTTTGTTTGTTTGTTTGTTTGTTTGTTAGTTAGTTAGTTAGTTACCAAACAGCTCCATAATGGTTGAACGGATTTTGATGAAATTTGGTATGTAGGTACTTTAGGTACTGGAATAGAACATACGAAACTTTTTATCCCGGTAAATTGTACGGGTCCTGTGGAATAACAACAAAACGTAATTCTGCAACGGCTGGGAACGTGACCTAACTCAGCTCCATAGCAGCTAAACGGATTTTTATGAAACTTGGTATGTTGGTACTTTAGGTCCTAGAATAGGACATGGGATACTTTTTATACGGGTCCTGTGGAATAACAACTAAACGTAATTCTGCAACGCCTGGGAATGTGACTCGAAATTTTTTTTTTCCNTCCTAGAATAGGACATGGGATACTTTTTATACGGGTCCTGTGGAATAACAACTAAACGTAATTCTGCAACGCCTGGTAATGTGACTCGAAATTTTTTTTTTCCCTCTGGTTTTAGAGTTTATCAGGCCGCCCAAGGACCTCTGAAATGACTTAACGACTGCTATAAATCGATAACAACCGGGATCGAATATTTAACGTGCCCTCCGAAGCCTGGAAGCTTTCAGATGTTATGCCACTAAACGGTCACCCATCCAAATGTGTGCCGCTGGGAACGTTGCTTAACTTTGATGATCGATTAAGATTCCTCAGCCAAGCGCAAAAAGTTATACCTAGGTACACTTATTTCTAAAGTTACAACTTGATTAAACTTACGTTATGATTTTCACACATCGACGCTGGAAAACGGAAATGTGGTAACTACGCTATAGTTGCACAGATACACTCCAAAAACAATACCCTACTTCTTGGCTATCGGGTAAAAAATATTTCCTTTATTTTGGGTTGCCGTAATCAGTTGAAAACCTAGGCCAACATAGTATAATTTTATAATTCTGTTTTCACATAAATGATTGTCTTTTCCCAATTTATTTATTAGTGCATCACTGTAAAACTCAATTGTACCCGGGCGAAGACGGGCCGGTTCGCTAGTATATAATATATATTAAAATTTCAAAGGTGTAGAATGTAATACGTCAGACTACAGTTCGAAATATATGTTATTAGATTGCTGTGAAGAATATTTCATGGAAATTGGTTTTGCAGTTCGCTTACAGGGGAACCAGGTGTCTGATTTCCAAGAAATTGCTGCGTTCCATTTCTAGGACTTCAACAAACACGTTACCTAAAACTATACTTTGAGTTCAAAACACTTCTTAAAGTTTACACTAGTCAAATAATTTAAGTTGAAATTCTTATTTTCGCTAAGGAAAAAATTTAATAAATAAGTTTGTTTCCTTCAAATGATTGGTATTTTACCATGTTCTTTTCGATATCATGTCACGAAAGTATAAAATATCCTAAAAAAATAGAAAAAAAATTGCTTTTGAAAAGTTTTAAATCGACTGGGTCAACATCAACTTACCAAAACGAGGCCTCTATTATTTGCCGATTCACTTCTCGTCAAAGATTAACAGTGTGGCATTTTCAAACGTTCTATATTATTTCACAAACTTTGATTGAAAAATGTTATGACTGTATCAAGTCTCACAATTTTACTGACAAATATATTTTAAGGTGAAAATGTCTTAGTGTGATTAAAGGCTTCACCCAAACAAATTTTGCGGTCCTCAAAGAATCACACCAGTGAATAGAGGTTTTCGTTGTAAATGTTCGTGCCATATTATTTCATATAGATAGCTGCCATTTTGAATGTTCGTACATCATAGGCATATAAAATTAAAATTTTGTATTAGTCTTTAAAAAAAATAATTTATTGTTTAATAGTTAAGTATGCAGAGGCGCGCGCGCGCGCGCGCGCACGCACGCACGCACGCAGTCATACCAAGACTGACTGCTCCGAAAAGTACACAGGCAGTTCTAGGACTTCAGCTTACAGCGATATCGACGTAAGAATTAGATTTTTGTGGTCAAAGAGCCTTCGCTGATTAGACTAATAAATCTCCAGTAGAAAGGAGCGAGCCGCTTCTGAACATTCAACTTCCGTAACCTATTTAAAACTGTTTTTTTATCATAATTTTCACAGTGTTTGTTTACTCTATTTGTTGTTCCTTGGTATATTCCCCACCTTTCATTGTTATGAAGTATATCTTGTCCAACTTAAATGTCATGAACTGTTGATTAGTGAACGTGGTGCACAAACATCAGCATTTGCTAGTCAACTGTGTTTCGAGTGTAGAGTAGGATTGTTAAGAATGATTATCATTCCTATGAAAAGCATTCAGAAAAATTAGAAATTAAAAGAACAGGCTACTTGATAAGGAATACACTGGTAGAGGGATTTTGTTGTTTACTTCCTTCTGTACAGTAATAGGCAGGAAATATTTCCTAAACAGCTTATTGTTTTAATAAGCTTGAGATAGTGTGTGTGAATGCTTAACCTTGTTAATTTTTTTTAAGAATATCCGTGTCTTAATTGTTTGAAAACATTTTCCCATGTGTGTGCTGGAAATTCGATTTTTCTTATTTATGACGAGAGAAAAATATTTTTTTGGAGTGTTCCAAATCTGAGTTCACCAACTAGAATGGCCTTCCATCTTGGACATGCAAAAACAAGCCTATCAGCTTGCGGCCTATTCGGCGATGTGCAGAAATGCACGAGGTCAGCTGCATTGTTTGGCGTTGCATAGAAACGAAGTTCGAAACACTCCAAATGTTTGAGACTATCCATAAAATTGTCATCAAATCTTAAAATTAACAAAAACACTCTATAATTATGTAATTTTTGTTTTGTTGGTGGCTTAAAGTGTTTTCTTCACATGAATCGCTTACATTTGACATGTCTACTAATATAAATAAATTTTATTAAAGTTATACTTATTTTTTTATCTGTACTATTATTTTCCAACTCATCCCGACATCGTAGTCTTGGTCTTCCAAGGGGTGCGATTTACTTGGTATCCCTTCCACCACTGCTCTGGGCATTGCATCGTTGGAAGACAGACTACGATGGCGGGATGAGTTTGGAAAATACCTGAAACAGTTGGTGTCGATGGAGATTGGAGGAGGGAAGAATTAGACAGACCGAGATGGAGCAACTTGTCAAGGCAGCACGTAGTCTTCAGGGCTGTTATCGCTGTATTAAATATAATTTAATTAATTAATAACATTATTATGTAGTATTTCCACAAAAAATGAAAGTAAACAACCAGTAAGCATTTCTGAAAAACTTCGTCAAACGTAAATTCTGATTTTGTGAATACTATCACTAACAGACGTACGGTTTTCAGAATTATGCTAATAAATGTTTGGTTTCTCTTGTCAATTATATCTTGTGTATGATTGCACTCAAAATTCCCGTAATAGGTGTATATTATCAGGGAAAACGAGAGATTGATTTTTATAACTTTAAGTAATTTATGTTCTTCGTATAACCCTTCAGAATGTATGCGTTTGAGAAAATAAGTTTTTAGTGCAACTATAAATGTTTATTTTTTACAACGGTACTAATGTTCGTGTGCAGATGGAGGGAAGCTCAAGAGGATTATATCAATATAGTGTAAAAACATTCCAGAACGAATTTTATTTTACATAATAACCATTGCCAGCAGGTAAAGTATTTTGAAACATTTGAATGATAAGCCGTAAATGTTAATACAGCAATACTGACTTTCAGAACTTGATATTTTTCCTGTCCTCCAACTATTAAGTGGATCAGTCCTACTGCCGAAGTACATCAGTATCACAGATCATCATAACTATATAGGCACTTTACGGTTAACTGAGCACATTTGGAAGCCCTGCTTAAGATCTACGTTTATTCTCATTTGGTATTCTTTTACTGTACGCATAATCAACATTGCAGTAGACAGTCTCACTTTATTCGTACGTCAACCAAGTGGAGACAGTGGAATTATTGTTATTAAAGTAATGTGCTAATAATACGCAAATTCGTGCTCGTGTGTACTAAACACACAGACTTCAGTAGCCATAAATTTACATATTATTGCAAGATGCCAGAGGGGCGTATTAGAGTTCGTGAGGGATGGAGGTCTTCATAAAAAGAAAATAACTTTATAAGATTTTTAGTTTATCCACACAGCTATTATATAAAACATTAAACTATCTCCACTCTTAATGTTGTTATTCTCAGTTAACGCAATATTTGTCCCTCAATTAAAATTAAAGTCGTCGTCAATGTGTCTATCGCTTAATTCATACTAATTATTTACACACATTCAATCTGTCTATTACCATTTTTCCAAATGTCTTGCACTCACGCATCCAGTTCAGTCCCACTATCCACTGTGCCGATGCTCGCAGTCCGCAGACTTCACTCCCACTGGTCACNTCCACTGTGCCGATGCTCGCAGTCCGCAGACTTCACTCCCTGTCGCTGTCGCCGGCACTCGACGCTATTCTGGCTCGTCGCTTCTATCTTAGCACACAACTCTAAACTGTCGACTCGGAGGCCCTTAGTGGCTTAGAGCGTCTCGCTGGCCCGATATAAAAGGTTCCCTGCACCACGAGTCTCGTCGAGAGAGGCTAGAACAATGATCAGGACATTATTTCAAAGATTACCTCAGAAATTCAATCCGTCCAAGGTCAGGAGCGCACGAGTCGCGATAGGCTTGTCTGCGCTTCTTGTATTGCTTCTCGCATGACCTTCACACATTCCTTCGCTCTCGCGAGCAGGACGGGGCAAGGGAAGCGATAAGAGCAGCCAGCATGTAACAATATTATACTCGTAATAAAAAGCGAATCCTTAAAACTGTTTTTTTATTCATTCTCTGCCGACATAACTGCGAGGCTGCACATCAATGTGTACTGTAATATTTAGGCTAAAGGAGGGTAAGAGTACTTGCTTAATCTTTATGTGGATATAAATATTAATATACTACGATATTACATGATGTACACATTGTGAAATATGATTTATACATTCAAGAACATTATAACACTAAGAAATTACCTACGAAAATGTCAAATTTTTATATGTTAGTTAAAATAAAACAATGTAAATGCGTACTTTTAGACAACTTTGGGTAAAAGTACGCAGAGCATCGGGAAAGAGTAGTTACTAACAGTAATCACACACAAACATACCTGTTCCTTCGTAACCTGTGCAATCTTCATGCCACCACTCCGAGCAGGCATTTCACTAATCCAGTCTTGTGAAATAGGTTCTTCATACACCTCATTGCAACCTGGACAATGTATAGGCACTCGAGATGGAAGGACATTTTTGAAGTAGGAAGAAGTTGATATGAAGGTTTTTTTCCTTGAAATGTAATCAGAAGATATTGATGGTCCTGAAATATTAACTTCTTTCTTTAATCCTTTCTGTCTCTCCATTCTATCTCTTTTCATCTTTTCTTCGTCTGCTGTTTTTACTAACTTTTCGGTAAGTGCATTTTTATAAGGGATCTAATAATATTTCCGATTTCTTCGAAGTGGATTTTCGTGTTCTTACAACTGTACTTTTAGGCAATGTGTGAATATGCTCGACAGTAATTTTTGTTTTCGTTGCAGTCATAGGGGTAGGCCCATTTGTTTCGGGATGGTCGCATTGATAAATAGCTGTTGATGAGGTAGGCCTAGTTGGTAAGTTTGAAACTGGCAGCACCATGGAAACACAATTATTAACCACATGCTGGTTAATATTTTATTCATCAGGGACAGCTGTTGGAGTTGTCACTGCTACAAATTTAGTGGAACCATTGTTTGAGATCTCCTGCTGGGTAGTCTGTTCATCTGTTTCTTGTTCACGGGCAGTCAGTTGTGATTGAGCAAAGTCTTTATCTGAAAATACCTTGGGGTTGAATGCATAAATTCTAGTTGAGCGGAAAGTAGTGTTTTAGCCACTCCATGAAGAGATCAGTGTTCATGGAACCTGATTTTGAGACCAATTGCAAAGTCCCTGATGGTGCATTGTCAAAAAGTTCTGGCTTCATACGTTTTCGGGGAAAGATCATTCATTGCTGGTGGTATGTAGACACCAGAGGCACTCTTGCAGCAGACCGCTTTAACTGTTTGCCCTCGTTCCCCAGATACAACTTTACACACACTTTTCATACCTTTTGGAGAAAGAGCCTTTGGCAGCTTGTTTGTAACTGTGGTTGTTCCAGTTTAGTCTATATTTAATTTTCTGAGGCTGAAAGTTTTTTCATTGCAGTAATTCCTCAAATTATCAACCAAAAAAACTTTCACATTGTACCTTATTGAATCCAATAATCCTATTTAAGCTAAATTTCTCAGGAACGCGAAGAGATAGACAATGTATTTTGCAAAACTCTGATAGCCAATCCTTACCTGCCATTTTTTTTCGTTGTTGAATCTGTCCCCTACACTATACAAATCAGTAAATTCAAAAGCCACCATCATGAGTTGTTTCTTTGTTAATCCGTAAAATCATTTGTTCAAATCTCTGCAATGATCTGCAAGTTCTTTCTCCATTTGATAAGTAAATATCTGATTGAATCTTCCAATATATTTGGAAAACGTACCCCGTAAAAGAGAGAATAAAAATTAATACTATACTAAAACAATACTTGAAAGATATAACCTAACACTGAAGTCGCAGTGTATGAAGATAGGATAGTTTCACTGTTGCCAAAATTTCATTAAGAATTAAACTAAAATTTAACGATAATGAAATGCAAATAGTGTAAGAGTGACAAATGGCCAGAGACCTAATCGTCCTCTTCACACTATAAAATTGCAGTCAAGTTGGGCGACTTGGGTGGCTCTTAACATATATGGTCTTGAAAGGTGATGCGGGTGATAGAGGCGAGTATGGAGCAGCGCTGGAATGGAAGGGCGGGAGAAACTGGATACCCCGAGAAAACCCACCGATCAGCGGCATCGTCCGGCAAGATTCCCAATGCGAAAATCCGGGAGTGACCCAGAACGGGAATCGAAGCCAGATCGCCTTGGTGGGAGATGGCATCTCTAAAATTACAACAAGGTCGTCACTAAAAAGTCAAACGGTAACCAAACACGTGTAGTATGGATTAATGTCGATTAAAACGACTATTTGGTAGCGCTAGAGGGAATGCAAACAACGCCATTTTTTAATTAAAAATCATGAGATAAAAAAATTCTAGGGATATTCATGTTTGGTATATATTTAAATAATAATTTCTTATTTACAAAATAGCAATACCTACTTTTATTGAGTTCTTTCTTTAATAACAACAAAAGAACTAATTTTTTATAAATGTTAATATAAATTAAGTGAATATTTTAATGTATTTTAAAGCTGTAAAAATGGAGGAGTTGAACTATCTATCTCTTGTAAAAATCTCATTTCTGTGTATTTTCTCCAACTTTAGTAATGACCACCCAAATGATTTACCTACCTATGCCCTTATGGAGTTTAATACTGCTGAAGGCAAAACTACACTAGCGAGAATTGATTTCAAGCTTGTAGATATATTTCTGTACATATGTTAGCTTGAAAATATTATGTTATTACTTTTACGATAAAAACAGAATACTTAAAACTTTTAGTCTTTTCGTCAGTGTACACTAATTTGTTCCCAGCGATATGGCAACCTGCCTCTTGCTTTCACCATTATCAATTCGTCTCTTAGCTTCCTCTAAATTTTCGTGAGTGAACACCAGCTTCCTGTCTGTTTTTATTTTGTACTTACACATAGGTAACAGTATCTTCCAAATCCGGCACGGTAAGATTACGCGCGTACTCTTAGCCTCCTCTTCTGTGTGTACTCTTTACCTCCTTGTGCTTATTTAAAGTATCCGCCACCGTTAGATAAAATTACTTGCCTGATATTTGGTTCCCGCCTAGTACGTAGTAATGCACACATTTCAAGCTTTTATTTTATGTACAATAAAATTACAGTCTTCGTCGCTAGCTTATGCTAATTCTTAGTTTGTAATGCAAGAAAATTATAATGTATAGGAAATAAACACACTTTTACCTGCTAAATCCAAGATATTGTGCGAATATCTCGTACACACACTTCAAGATGGTCGACAACTCTTACAGAATTAGTGTTGTTGCCGCTCCACAATCAGTGTTGCCAACTACTCAAAAGCGACACTTTGTACTCTTAGCCGATGCGTACTCTGACCCACCTTTACCCTATGTAGTTAGGGCCAGTGATTTTTTTTTTTTCGGAGGTTCAATTCAAAAGTGTTTACTTTGCTGTGAACAGCCTTTACATAAAAACCGAACTTAAATACTGTGAACGTTACAAAAACACACATTTGCAAAAAAAAAATCTATCGTGATGAACGAATCGCTCGAGTACAATAAAGGTTGCCACGCAGTATCATCATAGCCAGACATTTGATCCCATTTGCGTTTAATGCGGTTTGCTTTCTCGGATGTGCCACTAGGGGGCATACATGTTAATCCATCATTAATAACTGTAAAACACCTAATAAAGCCATAGCAGCAATGTTAGCAGTCTGAGACACAGAGCAAAGATCAGTGAACACGCTGCAAGCATGTTTTGGTGGCTCATTTGACAACCCTTTCCCCAGTTGGGTGAATTTGAGAGGTCGCATTGTCTGCTTCTGCGAGGCAGGTTGGATATTTCGGCGCATTACTCGCCACTTGAATCGTTCTGCCTACACTGTGAGTCAGCGAAAGACGCAGTGAAAACAGAAGAGNTAAAGCCATAGCAGCAATGTTAGCAGTCTGAGACACAGAGCAAAGATCAGTGAACACGCTGCAAGCATGTTTTGGTAGCTCATTTGACAACCCTTTCCCCAGTTGGGTGAATTTGAGAGGTCGCATTGTCTGCTTCTGCGAGGCAGGTTGGATATTTCGGCGCATTACTCGCCACTTGAATCGTTCTGCCTACACTGTAAGTCAGCGAAAGACGCAGTGAAAACAGAAGAGCACACATCCGTCGAGAAGGCTCAGGTGGACCCCGGAGGACTACCAGCAGGGAGGATCGTATCATCGTACTACATATTGTAAGCACTCCACGGGCGTCGCTGCGCACCATCCAGGGACACGTCACAGGGTATTGGTCTCGCTCGAGACATGTAAATTTGGAATACAGTAAATTGTATATATTTTTGTAACGACACATTTTTATTGTAACCCCTGAATTTTATAATTTTTTTAAATTTTTTAAATAATTCTAATATTTTAATGCAATTTTGCATAAATTTTGTGAAGCCATTTAATTTTTAAAATAGTTTATATTATTCTTGGGGTGGAGGAAAACACAAAATAGAAGAAGTAGCCGATAGTTAAAAGTTAAAAAGGAAAATTTTTTTTTTTACTTTCTACAGTCACCCTCTTAAACTGAATATCATAAGGATGCTACCGATTCACTTTTTGCTATCATTCTTATTCGCCTCCGATGTGTGTCCATTATGGATGACATGGTTGTGGAGTTGGGGGCTATTTTTATACTTGGGACAGAGTGGTCTGGTGGTTCACTAAGAACCCTCTGTTGCAATACAAAATCCAGCATATTCCATCAGTGGGATTCACGTTTACCTTTTGAACACACAAAAGGAGTTCGAAGTAGTTATACTCCTTACGCTGGATCGCATGTTTTAAACTAATGCGTTTGGTTATATTCATATTCCTAGGATAATTAGTGTAAAATTATAAATACTGTACTCTTTTTTTAGCAAATTACACCTACGAATTTAAAATAAAATAAAAATAAAATTTTGATACTCCATAATGTAATAATGCAAGTTTACTCATCACACATATACACACACGTATACACACGTATATATACGTATACATACACACGTATACATACACACGTACACACATAGCATACACACACACAAACTAACACACTGTCATTGCAAAATTACACAATCGAAGATGTACAACTACACTGACATTGAGTGTTCAAACAACCACCATGTANACACTGTCATTGCAAAATTACACAATCGAAGATGTACAACTACACTGACATTGAGTGTTCAAACAACCACCATGTAGCAGTAAAACTACACAACTTGAGGTTTTAATACCGGAAGTGGGTGTATTTTTAACATACTTCAAATGTGTAAATTAACAGAAAACATTGTATTTATTAATTATTGTATTCATGTTTTTTCACCAAAGACTTGTAGTACCCTCCGGATTAGATTATTAACATCATTTGTGTAAAATTACTTGTACTGTAGTTTTTTTTTACGAATTACACATACAAAATGTAAAATTACCAAAAATTTGTATGTATAAATTTACAATTATTTTTTTCAGAGTATAAAAACTGTTTCTAATATAAGAGGAGAGCACCTAGATATGATACGTTCTGCGGGCGGCAACCTTGATACAAAATTGAACTATGTAAGAGAAGAGCTCACGAGAAGAACTAAGCGTACGTCATAAGAACTAATGACTTGAAGCAAAAATTGTTTCATTTAAAATCGCAATGTAATATTGCGTGCAGAATAAAATAAAAATTTGAGAAACGTAACAAGAAATGTCTTGAGTCTTTAATTTCATTTTGTCAGTGTACAGGATATAAACGTGGTGGACCAGAAAATTCATTTGAAGCTAGTTGTGAGCGCATAAAACGACGGAAAGACCTGACGGAGTCTACACCAACAGCTGTTCTTACATACGCAGCTCAAATTAGTTTAAGAGCTGCAGGTTCTATTTCGCATGGTGTTTTCGTGACAAAATCATATGGCAAAACCCACGACCTGCATCCACAAGAGATTGTAGGCTTCTGACATGAGAATGTGTTAAGGAATCTACGAAAGTATCGATTGCTGAGAATAAAAGNCCACAAGAGATTGTAGGCTTCTGACATGAGAATGTGTTAAGGAATCTACGAAAGTATCGATTGCTGAGAATAAAAGAGTTTATGACTAAATACGAAACATTAATAAAAGTAATATTCTGCTCCAACACAGACATGCGGTAGTCGGTCACAATTTATCCTTTGCCATGATAGACGGCAAAGTATGTAATGTTCTAACGCAAAACACGTCAACGCAAAAATGCTAACTGTGTGATACTACTTCGAAGCAATTTAATAACGGAGCGGAAATGATTCGGAGGGAAATTAATGCAGACAACCTTAAACTTGGAATGTCAATCTCGCTTGGGTGGATTTGCATGTGCGAATGACTTTTGCACTTGGCTTATAAATTGCCAATCAAGAAGTGGCAAGCTCGAGGAAGTGACAGACATTGTAACTGCAGATATAGTTCGGATTCAGAGCGAGTTTCGAGAACGCTGTGGTCTGATTGTAGACCAACCTATACCAGGCTTCGGCAATACGAATACCGGAAATACAGCAAGACGGTTTTCTTAAAAACCCAAGCCTCTCTGCTGAAATCACAAACATAGATAGAGATGTAATTAAGAAAATACATATAACAATTATTGTTGTTTAATGTGGACATGATATTGACGTTGACACATTTCGGGATTACACTCATAACACGGCAAGGTACCGTTGAAAGGCATTCATGGTACAACATGCCACCGAGAGTACGTAAGTATTCCATACATGGACCGGAAATTATCACGTCGGCATTACTTCCAATTGGACAATTAACTAAAGAAGCCCAGGAAATACGCAATAAAAATTTTAAGACATTCAAGGAACATTACACTAGAAAATGTAGACAAAAATAAAACAAATAATGATCTTTTTAACCACTTCCTTCTAAGTTCAGATACATTTTTAACTACTAAGAGGACAATCAATGAAAATATTGTTGCAAAACAAAATAAATATTACGGACTCTGTTCCAANCCACAAGAGATTGTAGGCTTCTGACATGAGAATGTGTTAAGGAATCTACGAAAGTATCGATTGCTGAGAATAAAATAGTTTATGACTAAATACGAAACATTAATAAAAGTAATATTCTGCTCCAACACAGACATGCGGTAGTCGGTCACAATTTATCCTTTGCCATGATAGACGGCAAAGTATGTAATGCTCTAACGCAAAACACGTCAACGCAAAGATGCTAACTGTGTGATACTACTTCGAAGCAATTTAATAACGGAGCGGAAATGATTCGGAGGGAAATTAATGCAGACNATGCTAACTGTGTGATACTACTTCGAAGCAATTTAATAACGGAGCGGAAATGATTCGGAGGGAAATTAATGCAGACAACCTTAAACTTGGAATGTCAATCTCGCTTGGGTGGATTTGCATGTGCGAATGACTTTTGCACTTGGCTTATAAATTGCCAATCAAGAAGTGGCAAGCTCGAGGAAGTGACAGACATTGTAACTGCAGATATAGTTCGGATTCAGAGCGAGTTTCGAGAACGCTGTGGTCTGATTGTAGACCAACCTATACCAGGCTTCGGCAATACGAATACCGGAAATACAGCAAGACGGTTTTCTTAAAAACCCAAGCCTCTCTGCTGAAATCACAAACATAGATAGAGATGTAATTAAGAAAATACATATAACAATTATTGTTGTTTAATGTGGACATGATATTGACGTTGACACATTTCGGGATTACACTCATAACACGGCAAGGTACCGTTGAAAGGCATTCATGGTACAACATGCCACCGAGAGTACGTAAGTATTCCATACATGGACCGGAAATTATCACGTCGGCATTACTTCCAATTGGACAATTAACTAAAGAAGCCCAGGAAATACGCAATAAAAATTTTAAGACATTCAAGGAACATTACACTAGAAAATGTAGACNTTAACTAAAGAAGCCCAGGAAATACGCAATAAAAATTTTAAGACATTCAAGGAACATTACACTAGAAAATGTAGAGAAAAATAAAACAAATAATGATCTTTTTAACCACTTCCTTCCAAGTTCAGATCCATTTTTAACTACTAAGAGGACAATCAATGAAAATATTGTTGCAAAACAAAATAAATATTACGGACTCTGTTCCAAAACATGAAAATGTGGATGTTGCTAGTGACAATGCCAATGATGGTTCTGATGTAGGTGGAAATTTAATGGGTTGATATTTTATTCAATTCATTTTTATTTCTTACATTTTGATTATTTGTGGTTTTGTTACAATGATTATATGTTCATGATTTGATCGCAAAGTATTTACAACGTATTTGTATATTTTTAGGCCCTACTAATAGTCCTTGACACACGCAATGTTGTCACTGCGGTGTTTTAAGCATTACTTTCTATATGTAAATTCGTTTTTCTCCTCGGAATTCACATATATCTCCATGGCGATTGCGCCGTTTTCTTTGTTATTACATTCTCTTTAAATTGGTATGCATCATGCCAGGTTTGATGGACGACCTGAATTAATGCTACAAATGGAAATTTCTTGCCCCGGTGCACGACGGAGGGAAAGTAATTCAATGTGAAGACATTGAATTAAAATTATTGAGTAAACATTTGTGAGAACCGAAATTATTTATTTTGCTTTCTGTTTATTTAGTTCATATAAGTGTAACACTGAGATACCTGGTAGAATATATATTTTTATAATAATTTCACAGTTCAACTTGACACAGATGAATAAAGTGACCATGTCCATAGCAACATTTATTTTCGCTCGAATTAAAGTGGAATTGTAAAATTAAATTTTAAATCTTAATTCCCATATGTATCTTGTTAGCATGATGAACAACTTGGTGCACTCAGTTTCGCTCCTGGCGTGTGTCTCGAATGATTACTCTTGTGGACGAAATGGCTCATTACTCATCTAAGAACACAATTATTTACAGTTTATAATATAGAATAACGCAAGACTGCAATTACTTAAGGAGAAGACAATGACTGAAGTTTTTAATTTTGAATTGTACACGCGGTTATAAACAGTGATGGTAAAGATCGTGGGAACTACTCCTATCCAGTTGGCTACAGAATCTTTTGGTGGTCGTGATTATGGGTGTGCACTAACGTCAATCGGTCCAACCCCCACGCCACATAAACATGAATTCACAGTATTCATGACCTCCGCGGAGGGCAGGCAGGTTGTAAATTTCCCATGCAACTCATTGCTAACATTTTGTTTGCGATCTCAGTGTTCGAAGTTTCACATCTTTTGATCACTATTTTCCGGTTTTTCACCCTGGGTGAACCATTGATTAATGGTTCGTCGTATTTTTTTAGGTATTAAGTTTAGCACAATATGTAAAATGAGGTTTCAATAGGTAACGAATGAAATTATTTATAAATACTGTTCACGGTTAACTCAGTACTTTTATCCTAATGTTGTATCCTTCCGTCATGTATAAACTTTACGTTGCCCTGAGCCTAGCGATTTTTTTCATGCGTCAGTTAAGTGAAAACTTGAAATTGTTGAAAACTTTATTGTTAAAAATGCATTTCCTACTCTGAGTAAAATGCAGAAAGCACCATACTGATTTGCCGTAAACTTAAATATTACACCCGCAATATAATATATATAATCTCAAGACTTGGAGCTATTTTTTCATGTGTTGCCAACTTAACTGTGAGCATGCATGCCGTTGTGTAGGGTAGTACGTGTGCAGTTAATGGGCAGTGAATTTTTCTAAAGTTTGATTAAAAAAAGTACTGAGTTGGTGGTAAAGAGCCGGTGTGCAGGAGGAGGAGGAGGAGGAGGAGGTAGTGTAGTGTAGTGTAGTGTAGTGTAGTGTAGTGTAGTGGAATGTGTGGTGGTTGCAGGCTACGGCAACACTGTGCCGGTGACGTTCTGGGGGCAGGCGTTCTGCGTGGTGTTCGCGCTGGTGGGGCTGCCACTGACGCTGAGCGTTATCGCAGACATGGGCCACCTGATGGCGACGGCCGTCTCTGCGGTGTACGCTCGACTGAGGCCTCGGCTGCCGCTCGCGGGCCTCTGGGCCGCCCACGACGTCGGCACGACGGGCCGCCGCTCGCTGTCTGCCCTTGCCGCGGTGCTCTTCCTACTGCTCTACCTCGCTGCCGGCGCCGGCCTCTTCATGCTCTGGGAGGACGACTGGTGCTTCTTCGACGGCTTCTACTTCTGCTTCATCACCATGACCACCATCGGTTTCGGCGACCTCGTCCCCAGTAAGAACCACGACACGCCGCCAGCGCTGCTCACGTGATATCACGGTGCAGAGAACTTCACCAAAACTCCTGGCGACATAAAACTACGTCGCCTAAATTCAACACAATTGTATGTAGTTCGCCTTAAAATTACGACATACAGACAACTCAAGTCACTGTGGCTATAGGGGTGAGCAAAACGAAAAATGAGTAGGTTGCTTTTATCTTCAAACAAAAACGTTATTTATTCTTTATACACATTTTATGTACATTATATGTACGTAAATATGAATATTTAAAATGTGTAAATTTTTTTTTGCTGAACATTGGCCTTCCCTTGATCATACTCGCCCCCANCGTAAATATGAATATTTAAAATGTGTAAATTTTTTTTTGCTGAACATTGGCCTTCCCTTGATCATACTCGCCCCCATGTAACAGTAGTAACCTTGGATGACCTTTTAGTAGGTGACGTAACAGTACGTCGCCAAGAGTTTAAATCAAGTTCGCTACGATGATGTATCACATTAGCATGCGCAATTTTTCAGCGTTAGATGTTTATAATTACTTAATTTCGTTGTGAATGAATATTTGTATTACAATTTTATAACACACTTAACTTAACCGCCCCCTCCCCCTTTTTTTTATTGNATATTACAATTTTATAACACACTTAACTTAACCGCCCCCTCCCCCTTTTTTTTATTGCAAAAAGAACTAAGACATAAAACGGATACGTGAAAGAAAATAAGCTTACATGCTAAAATAATTGTTCTTGAATTTTGTTGTCGGGAATTGTGCGCATTAGATATTTGCCATATGTATATGTGTATATATATATGTATGTGTGTGTCTCTTCAAACTTGAGTATGTTAAAAACCGTAAAAATGTAATTGGAAATATACAGAATGGTGCACCTAACATGGACACACTCAATTTCTGTAACGGTTACTGATCACAGTAGTAGTTTACCGCATAGTGACTATTCGTGACGCGTGTATGGACAGAGGAATTTAACTATGTATTATTTGTTAAATGGGGAAACATACATTTATTTCAGCGGTATTGAAAGTACGTTCAAAGAGAAATTCAGTGATAGCATTTGCAATCGAAAGTACCGAGGAAACACCAAGAAATAATGTGCAAATATGGTTAAGTAAGGTGAGCCGGTAGNAGCATTTGCAATCGAAAGTACCGAGGAAACACCAAGAAATAATGTGCAAATATGGTTAAGTAAGGTGAGCCGGTAGCATGGTGCAGTGGGCCTGTACTTCATCTATAAGAACACAACACGCGTCGTGACCCATCCTGGCGGGACAACTTCCTATAACAGCGTAGCGCTTCCCTTGANATCTATAAGAACACAACACGCGTCGTGACCCATCCTGGCGGGACAACTTCCTATAACAGCGTAGCGCTTCCCTTGATGGGGCACGGGGCACGGAATGCGATATTGGACAAAGGAGAGCACCGCAGTGGAGAGAAGACGGGCTATGCGAGTGCACGTCTGATATCAATACATTACATTTTATTTAGATACCTACGTNCGTAAATATGAATATTTAAAATGTGTAAATTTTTTTTTGCTGAACATTGGCCTTCCCTTGATCATACTCGCCCCCCATGTAACAGTAGTAACCTTGGATGGCCTTTTAGTAGGTGACGTAACAGTACGTCGCCAAGAGTTTAAATCAAGTTCGCTACGATGATGTATCACATTAGCATGCGCAATTTTTCAGCGTTAGATGTTTATAATTACTTAATTTCGTTGTGAATGAATATTTGTATTACAATTTTATAACACACTTAACTTAACCGCCCCCTCCCCCTTTTTTTTATTGCAAAAAGAACTAAGACATAAAACGGATACGTGAAAGAAAATAAGCTTAGATGCTAAAATAATTGTTCTTGAATTTTGTTGTCGGGAATTGTGCGCATTAGATATTTGCCATATGTATATGTGTATATATATATATGTATGTGTGTGTCTCTTCAAACTTGAGTATGTTAAAAACCGTAAAAATTTAATTGGAAATATACAGAATGTTGCACCTAACATGGACACACTCAATTTCTGTAACGGTTACTGATCACAGTAGTAGTTTACCGCATAGTGACTATTCGTGACGCGTGTATGGACAGATAAATTTAACTATGTATTATTTGTTAAATGGGGAAACATACATTTATTTCAGCGGTATTGAAAGTACGTTCAAAGAGAAATTCAGTGATAGCATTTGCAATCGAAAGTACCGAGGAAACACCAAGAAATAATGTGCAAATATGGTTAAGTAAGGTGAGCCGGTAGCATGGTGCAGTGGGCCTGTACTTCATCTATAAGAACACAACACGCGTCGTGACCCATCCTGGCGGGACAACTTCCTATAACAGCGTAGCGCTTCCCTTGACGTGGCACGGGGCACGGGGCACGGGGCACGGGGCACGGAATGCGATATTGGACAAAGGAGAGCACCGCAGTGGAGAGAAGACGGGCTATGCGAGTGCACGTCTGATATCAATACATTACATTTTATTTAGATACCTACGTAATTCAGGAGATTTGTTTCCTAGTCATTAACTGTACTGAGCAACGAGTGCGTACAAATGTAAAACACACGTAAAACAACCCAACCTAAGGAGATATGCAATCTCATTTGCATACATAGTATAAAAGAGCACATTTATGGTTGGAAATACTTCAACTACGTCTCTTCACAGCATATGCTCGATGTTTTTACCATTGATACCAATACACATTTGTAAACGAACATGTTGCGAGTGACGAGCGGCCTAAAGTGTTTCTGGCCTAATGCCGCTGCAAGCTGCCACAATGCGTCCCTGCAAGTCATCTGGCGTCGTAAGAACAGTGTTATACACCCTATCTTTCAGTGTTCGCCACAGGAAAACGTATAGATCTGTGAGGTATGGGTAACGAGCTGGCCATCTAAGTCCAAACCACCGGTATCGAGACATTTCATTTAACTCTTGCCTCGCCACCAAAGCAAAATGCGTAGGACAGCAGTAATACTGAAACCACGTATCATGGTGTATGTCAAGCGGTATGTCTTCCAGAAGTGTCAGTAATGCCTCTCAGAGGAAATGGGCGTAAGTACAGCCGGTCAGTGTCCCTTGAATTAATAAGGCCCAATGAAGTCTCCAACGATTCCACACCATACGTTAATGCTCCACTGTCGTTGGTGCTCTACATGCCGAACTCAACGTGGATTCTCCATTGTCCAGTATTGCGTACTTCGGAAATTCACGCGCCCATGGTCTGTGAAGGTCGCTTCATCGGTAAATAGTATGTTCGTCGGGAAAATGCTGTCATCCGTTACAAAAATCAGAGCAAACCTACAAAAGCGTATATGCTGCTGGAAATCACCTTCATGATGAAATCACCTTCGNGGAAAATGCTGTCATCCGTTACAAAAATCAGAGCAAACCTACAAAAGCGTATATGCTGCTGGAAATCACCTTCATGTAATGCCTGATGAGCTATGCGATATGGATGATATTTCCGTTTGTGCAGTATCCGTAACACAATTGTTGTACTTGTTCCTACGTACATGGAAAGTTCTTGCGTACCCACGTGGGGGTACCACGTGTCAAAACATCGTGTTGCTGCGTCTCGCCCGTAGCAGACTTTCGTCGCGCTTGTGTTGTGGAATTCCAATCGCCTTGTGACAAGAGACAAGTGCAATTATTCGTATCGTTTGCCGTTATATTAGCGTCCGATTATGATACGTTTCACCATACATTTGGACTGCTTTCTTGGCCACGTTCGCGTAATTGGTAGTCTCTCCATTTTTTCCTCATTCGTGAACATCATTGCGTACCCGAAGCCACACGCTGACACGCCACTTACCACAACAGATTACGGGGACTGGTTCTGCGCTGCTATAGGAAGCAGTCCCGGCAGAATGGGTCACGATGGGTGTTGTGTACTTACAACTGTGAGTACAGGTCCACTGCAACCTGTTACCGGCCCACATAACTAAATCATTTTTGCACGTTCTTTCTAGACGTTTCTGCAATACTTTGCACTGCAAATTCTATATCACTGATTCCTCTTTGCACATACTTCAAATGTCGTTGAAATAAATGTAGGTTTCCAGTTAGCGAATAATATGTGGTTTAATTTATANTCTTTGCACATACTTCAAATGTCGTTGAAATAAATGTAGGTTTCCAGTTAGCGAATAATATGTGGTTTAATTTATATGTCCATAAACGTGTTACTAATAGTCACTAGGAGGCAAATTATTTGACCCCGTACGTAGTATGATTTATCGATAACCACATTTCGTGATCTGTAACCACTGCGAAAATTTTGGGGGTGTCCGCGTTAGNTCTTTGCACATACTTCAAATGTCGTTGAAATAAATGTAGGTTTCCAGTTAGCGAATAATATGTGGTTTAATTTATCTGTCCATAAACGTGTTACTAATAGTCACTAGGAGGCAAATTATTTGACCCCATACGTAGTATGATTTATCGATAACCACATTTCGTGATCTGTAACCACTGCGAAAATTTTGGGGGTGTCCGCGTTAGNTACGTAGTATGATTTATCGATAACCACATTTCGTGATCTGTAACCACTGCGAAAATTTTGGGGGTGTCCGCGTTAGGTGGACCACTCTGTACATTGGAATAAAATTACTGTCACTGTTGGTGTCCCATGGTGTAGAATAAATTACATAATAGTTACAGCTACTGCTGTTGAAATTTTGAAGTTTATACTGCCTTGTAGATGATAATTATATGACCTTGAGATGGAGGACGTGAAACTTAACCTCCATGTTCCTATTACAATACGAGTTTCGTCTAGTAACACGGCGGACAGCACCGTAGCCAGAGGCATCGAAGGGAGAAGTCAGTCTGAGCTTATCATTATTTAGCACAGCATCAGCCAGCAACCGCACAACCCTGAGCTGAAAAAGCGAACAGCCATCCCGAGCAACAACAAAACCATTATGGTCGCCCAACTGGACGTGTGGATTACACTTTGAACAGAGACCAGTTCACACCAAACGAGAAGTGTAACGGTATGATACTAACCATCGGAATCAAGAATATCGCTGTTGGTAATATGTAACAGTTCTCTAATTCTAAATTCATCGGTAGTCTAGTTTGAGAGACCGGCTAAATCAGGTACATCCCAACTGGCAGAGCCTGCTACTCGCCTGTCAGCAGCTGGGCAGTGTTCATTGCCAAAACTGCAGGCCTGGCCTTCTCTAGTCCTAGTTCAGACTCCGTTACGGACATTGCAGGAGCATAAACACTTAACCACAAAATGCTGCTTATCTTGTGAAAATCATTGGACGTCCTAAAAATATGGGTGATTCAAACATCTAAATTGTCGTGCAATGGCGCATTAATATAGTCTTTCTAAGGTGTTACCGTCGCTATTCTTGTGGTATACAAATAAGGTGGAATTCGACCGTCAAATTGAGCGAGGTGATGATTCATTATGCATAATTAGACGGGAAATATAAAGAATACATTCTACCTAAACAGAATATAAAGGGATATAAAAGCCCTTGTGAATATAAATTTTCAACTGTGTTTTTGCGAAACATCTGAACGAAGTGGAATTAAATTGCAGTATTCCGAACACTTCAATATTAACGGGATCTTCAACCTAAAAGTAAACTCTCATTAATACCTACCCTCGTAATAACAGGGGTGCCCCCACCCCTCTTATTGCAGACAACTTTTTTTCCATCATGAGCATTTGATGAGGTTGTGTTGAGAAGTATTGCCTAATTTAAAAAAANTTATTGCAGACAACTTTTTTTCCATCATGAGCATTTGATGAGGTTGTGTTGAGAAGTATTGCCTAATTTAAAAAAGTATCTTTTTTCAACAACCCAGGATACACCGTTTTCGTATAAAATACACGCAAAGCTTCGGCTGCCGCGGTACAGTGCCAGCACGTACGTGTATACCTACATGTATTTATGGTATGCTACTGTGCCCACTGCACAGAAGATGGAGAATTTTGTATGCGCTTAAAACTGTTTCGCTGCTGCCGAAAGTTTCACGAGAGTTTTACAAAAAAAGAACATTTTTGTNTTATTGCAGACAACTTTTTTTCCATCATGAGCATTTGATGAGGTTGTGTTGAGAAGTATTGCCTAATTTAAAAAAATTATCTTTTTTAAACAACCCAGGATACACCGTTTTCGTATAAAATACACGCAAAGCTTCGGCTGCCGCGGTACAGTGCCTAGCACGTACGTGTATACCTACATGTATTTACGGTATGCTACTGTGCCCACTGCACAGAAGATGGAGTATTTTGTATGCGCTTAAAACTGTTTCGCTGCTGCCGAAAGTTTCACGAGAGTTTTACAAAAAAAGAACATTTTTGTTGATTAGATCACACTGGTCCACACCAGCATCAAATTTTCATAATTTATGAACATAAAAAAAATTTGTATGCAATAAGGGGTGGCCGGGGGAACCCCTATTATCATTACGAGGGGAGATATTAATGAGCGTTAGTAGTAGAGGAATCTATCTTCTGTTGCATTATGCATAAGTAGGACTCAGGATTCGTTCGCCATCTTGGATAACATTATCTCCTACTCTTGTCATTCTGGTCGGTCGTTGGCCATTTTACCGATAAAATCACTATTTTAACCACAAAAATCACTTCTGAAATCAATTATTTTACCCAGAAATGACTTTTCTCCCCTCAAATTATTTTCCCCCTTCAAATTCTTTTCGCCCAACCCTCCTAAATTTCCAAAAATTTGTGAAAAGAGCGCTTGCTCCTCAATGTGGCAGACTTATTCCCCATTGTGGCTGAGGTATCACGAACATAAACTAAAATGAAAAATCTGAGAAGCCAATAAAATAAAATTATTTTAAAAAATTATTAATGTAAATTTAAATGTNATAAACTAAAATGAAAAATCTGAGAAGCCAATAAAATAAAATTATTTTAAAAAATTATTAATGTAAATTTAAATGTATTATAAAATTAAAAATTTTAAAGGCATAAGTATTGAGTGTTGTATATCACCATACTCGTATTTTCAAGGCCGTTGCGGTCATTATGCCATATCGATTATGTAACCCAATGTCAGGAAAACCATATTGGATTTAAGAGGTATGCCCCTACCCCCCTTCCATTTCAACACTAAGTACCATCACCCCCCTTACCAACACCTCTCACCCACACCTCAACCACTATACAATCTCGTCACCCCACCGTACCCCCTCTCCCACTACCCCCTCCTATTCCCTTCTTCAAACCCATTTTTTCTATAAAAGTATCTAAAAATTTTNCGTACCCCCTCTCCCACTACCCCCTCCTATTCCCTTCTTCAAACCCATTTTTTCTATAAAAGTATCTAAAAATTTTAAGCCATTTATATTACTGCCCCCAAACTTCGTCATCGTAAATTATATTTAAAGTATCTGTACAATCACCACCTTCTCTCAAAGACACTCAAACCACCCTTCACATATTGCATCCAAAGACCATGCGACACCCCTCACCCCAGACATGTAGTCCTCTAAACCACGACCATGCCACCCCTCCCCACCACAAAAACCAAACCATCACGAAAAGCGTCGACCACCCCCCNGTCCTCTAAACCACGACCATGCCACCCCTCCCCACCACAAAAACCAAACCATCACGAAAAGCGTCGACCACCCCCCTTCACACTTACCCCTACCCGCTGGCCAACACCTTTTCCCACACCACTCTCGCGTGTCAGCAGCTGGCCTAACTTATCAAATCAATCGTAAAACGATAAGACCTCTAGGAATCGAATTCATAAATAATTGAAATTATGTTATATAAATTAATCTTATATAATGTTTTTAAAAAATGCCGAAATCTTAAAACTAAATATTAATGTATCGAAAATGTATTTTTTTAATGTAAAGTCTGTTTAGAAAATTTAACTTTTGTAAATTTCACAATTTCTCATGACAGCTGGTAATATTTAAAAAAAGAAAACTTTCTCGCAGAGCAATGGGTATTTGAACACACAACCTCTCGAATGGAAATCGGATGCTCTAACCACTGAGCACATGGCCTTGATTTGGATGTTAGTCTGCTATCTAAAGGAAATAAAGTATTCAAATCATATGCGTGCTGGATACAAAAGGCCAATAGTAATTTATGAATAATGAGAACATTAAATCAATTGTATATTATATGTGATCCAGAGGTGAGTAAAGTAAATAATTCCACAAGTAGTACTCAGAATAGTTCATATATTTTTAATATAAAAGGTAAACATTTTATCTTTTGCTGGCATAAGAAAGTGAATATGAATGATATGATAAGAACTTTTATAATAGCAGAAAGTAAAAAAGGGAGACCCAGTTACAAATAAAATTNGTGAATATGAATGATATGATAAGAACTTTTATAATAGCAGAAAGTAAAAAAGGGAGACCCAGTTACAAATAAAATTTATCGTATATGCGTATTTAAATGCCAGGACATCAATTTTTTAGTAAATGTAGAACATTAAATAAGCCAGGTATATGATGAACAAAGTTTTTATTTAAAATTTGATAGTNAGCCAGGTATATGATGAACAAAGTTTTTATTTAAAATTTGATAGTTTTTTTTTACTTTGAAAGTTTATAAACTGTTGAAAATTCAAACTGTGGGAAGTTTACAAACTGTGGGTTCAATCAAAATTAAAATTAAGTGGTGATGGCCGAACGAGAGGAGAAAGTAGAAACGCAGTGACCGTCCTTAGGTGAATGTGACGGGAGTCACGAGTAACCCGTCACAGTTGCCAGGTTAGACTNGTAGAAACGCAGTGACCGTCCTTAGGTGAATGTGACGGGAGTCACGAGTAACCCGTCACAGTTGCCAGGTTAGACTGCAAAACTGCAGTCTTTCCCATACTACATGTCGATAAGGACTGGTACTCTGATAACAGGGGTACTGTGAAATGGGACTGCCAAACTGTTATTGGCGATGCTGCGAAACGGCGACCTCTGGAATGGTCGGGCATGGATTAATACAAAAACCACAGTTACAGCTAAACTGGGTCAGGAAAACAGTACAACAACACTTACCCATAATGGAGGTCGAAAACTACACTAACTATCAGCAGTTAACTACGGTGTAGCACTTCTAAACTACATGATGATAAATAGGATGAACTTCCACGAAACTAAATCTTGATTACAAGTGAAGTCTGGAGATGCATGTCAATTCAGATGTTAATCGGTAGCCTGTGGGATGAAGAATGCGCGGTCAATACGTGGTGAGTGCTCGATACAAGCATGTGGCTGATCTTCGGTGGCTGCCGCTAGATGGCATGAGCTTACCCAAACAGCAGCTTTCGATGCTTTTCACACTTATAAACTGAGAGAAAAGAGATGTCGCGAGATAAATTCTACTGTTCTTGAAGGACACGTCAAAAGAAAAAAAGGCTTGCAGCCAGATGCAAGGGCGACACAAAAAATATGCGGCGTGCGAAGATGCATATTCTGAAAGAAAACGCATGTTCAGTTAACTGCCCGGAAATGTGTTGACAACTTGGCTGAAGTGTATTTTGTGAGGCTGCTAGACCGGGAAAATGTGAATGTATGTAGGCCCTCAATAAGTTAAAATGAATGTAATTCACCAAGATAATTATATTTCTAAAATCAATAAATTCTAAATGAAATAAAATAATATCCCGAACTGAAATTAAGCTAATAGAATGAATTTTTTCAGCACTAAACATGAATAAGAAAAAAATTATTATAAAATCTTTTTTAAAAAGGTACAACACAAGTGGCTACGAATAGCGATGCTTAAATGGTGTATAGTAGCCATCCAAACAAAGAATCTGCATTCACTCGTACAATTACATTAGTATATGAAACATTTTGTTACATTATTTTCGTATTTCTTTTCAATCAATGAATATTTGACTCATGATGGCATTAATTGGAGAACTTTTTCAGTTTAAATTCATCGTATTAACCATTTTGAAAACTTTTTAAAGGCAAATGTTGTATTAAAAAACATTTAGTTATTTTCAGTCTGAATCTGTATCATGTGTGTGTATGCTCGCNTTTAAAGGCAAATGTTGTATTAAAAAACATTTAGTTATTTTCAGTCTGAATCTGTATCATGTGTGTGTATGCTCGCATTGAATATTTTTATATATTCTTTTTAAATAATTATGTACCAGACCACATTTTTTTTTAAAGTCTGCTCGTAAGCAAGCGAATATGTACAGGTATTTAGGTAGGCGGATATAATTTGCGAACACTTAGGAGGCAGGCTTGGGAAATTCAGTTTACAAGTATCATTTCTGGCTCCAGGAATGTATGAGGAAGGCCTCTATAACAATATTTGCTTCATAGTAATGATTTTTAACGAAAACAGTTTATAANTCCAGGAATGTATGAGGAAGGCCTCTATAACAATATTTGCTTCATAGTAATGATTTTTAACGAAAACAGTTTATAACAGACTGGTTACGATATAGGAGTAATAAGAAAAAACAATTATTACATTTTTGTGTTTGAAATTTATTAAAATATATTACTAAAAAACACTACAAAAATATTCATGTTTGCCCATGTAAAGTGTGCATCCTTTTACCAATATCAGTTCTTCGTTAAACATGAAACCAACTATTCTGGCACTTATAAATTTCGTGTCGTCGTGCAGTAAGCTTGAAGGGAAAATTCTTGCAGCAAAAGCGACACAGATATGCCACTGAAAGATCTGTAGATGATACACTAGTGGACCAAGATTGTTAGACTGTCATGTTGGAAGGAACAGGAACCAGGAATGAAGTTGCCTTTGTGGAAAGAAATATTGCCCCTGGTGATAAGTTCACAGGCTCGTCGTTCATACTGGTCGCAGTCGATTTTGGTAGAGGTGCCATAGGATCGAAATTACCATCCATCACACCACCGACGATTGCTGCAAGAACTCTGTTGCAGAACCAACACAGTGACTTTGATAAGGCCTGTAGTTTAACTTTGCATGACCTAACATGTTTGCAGTAAGTATCGCTGCGATAAAACGACGACCCGCTGCATACGCATAGATATTTAATACGGTTGAGATTGATCATACAGCCTAATAAAAGTTAAGTAAAATATTACATCACTGACTCAGACATCCATGTTGGATGCTGGCAGTCTTTACCTTACCCGCAATGATTTTAAACTCTAAAATCGAGAAAAAAANCTCAGACATCCATGTTGGATGCTGGCAGTCTTTACCTTACCCGCAATGATTTTAAACTCTAAAATCGAGAAAAAAATGTTGAAAAATCGAATAAATTGAAAAAATAATCGTCGAACATATTGCGTGACTGACTCCAGCACACATGNAAAAAAATGTTGAAAAATCGAATAAATTGAAAAAATAATCGTCGAACATATTGCGTGACTGACTCCAGCACACATGCTGAATGTTGGTGGCCGTAACATTGACCCAATTGACCTTAAACTCAAGAAATTAAGAAAGAAATAAAGAAAAATCTTTGAAAATGTAAAAAACTATCGAGGAAAATATTACAAACATATTCAAACAAACCAAGTTAGATATGTGGGACACTGAGGGTTCGATTCTCGTAAAGATGGCAGAGCACATCCACTCCCTAGTACGACAATCAGCAGCCGACTGAACCCCCACTTCTTTACTTCATTGGTTATATAGCCGATCATTCTTATGACACGAAGCGAATTATTAACTTCATATAACACACATACCTCCCACCCCCACCCATACCCCAGGCCATCATACTCCTCATAGCTCCACTTCCCTCACAATTTACTTACCATAGCTCAGCTGCCATCAACATCCACACAAGGCACCAACACACCACCCAACTCTAGCTCCCTCTTCCCCCCAATAACACACCATAGTTCGTCCCCCTCACTATCCACCCACTCTACCACGCCTTGCAAGTGTCTCATTCAATCATTTGCATTAACTGTCTCGTCATAATCGCCTGACAAATCAGTAACCACCGATGCAGTAAGAGGTATTGACGGCCACAATTGTTGGCTCTCAAAAAACGAATCCTTATAGTTCTTGATGCGGTTCTTCAAAGCATCACCTGGCATAAACTGCATATACCCATTGTCGTAACGCTTCTTCGTGCGCCTCGTAGTCTGCGAACATTTTATTTAGTGTATNCCAACACACCACCCAACTCTAGCTCCCTCTTCCCCCCAATAACACCCCATAGTTCGTCCCCCTCACTATCCACCCACTCTACCACGCCTTGCAAGTGTCTCATTCAATCATTTGCATTAACTGTCTCGTCATAATCGCCTGACAAATCAGTAACCACCGATGCAGTAAGAGGTATTGACGGCAACAATTGTTGGCTCTCAAAAGACGAATCCTTATAGTTCTTGATGCGGTTCTTCAAAGAATCACCTTGCATAAACTGCATATACCCATTGTCGTAACGCTTCTTCGTGCGCCTCGTAGTCTGCGAACATTTTATTTACTGTATNGCATAAACTGCATATACCCATTGTCGTAACGCTTCTTCGTGCGCCTCGTAGTCTGCGAACATTTTATTTACTGTATTAACAAGATATATCCAAGTCAACACATGCTGTCTCGAGTCAAGTAAAGGCACATTACCTTTATACATAATAGTGTGTCTCTATAAATTATCGCTTTTACCAAATGTTCTATCACAGTTGGTACATGATAACAATTTGGAGCTCGGTCCTTTTAAACATTGGCTTTTTTCATGCCGATGAGGAAGGTAGCTTTTGCTTAAGTTTCTTCGACAATAGCAACACTGTTTTCCATGTTATTTTCTGGCAGTGGGAGAAGGTACATTCAGTGTAAGCTGTAGAGTATACTTCGTGCAATCATTAGCTTGTGCAATCTTCACGAAAAAAAANGAGAAGGTACATTCAGTGTAAGCTGTAGAGTATACTTCGTGCAATCATTAGCTTGTGCAATCTTCACGAAAAAAAACCTAAGTCCTTTCCACGTTAGGCCTAGCTATGGCCTTATACACTTACTAGTACATTTCATCAGTAAGATNAAAAAAACCTAAGTCCTTTCCACGTTAGGCCTAGCTATGGCCTTATACACTTACTAGTACATTTCATCAGTAAGATTTAAGTATTTTTATGCCACCATTCAACCAGACATTTTATCTAGTTCCTTGATCACATTGCCATGCAGTTATATCTTCAACAGTTTCTTCAAGATAAGTTCTTCGCTCAGCTCGAACTCATGGTCACACTAAAAGCAGACAACTGACTACTGCCAGACCAACCCTTCACAAGACTGACCCCTAAATGAACCCTAGTGAGCCCAATGACAAATAATGATCCCTATATGACCCCTCCTGTTATGCAAATAACCCATCCTACTCTGCAAATGACCCCTTAATGACCCCTTCTGCTCCGCAAATGACCCCTTATTGTGGTCCGTGCGGTGCTGAGTGCGGTACGCGCGGTGCTGAATGTGGTACTGGTTGCAGTTAACCAGTGCCACAAGTTTTAGAATGTCTCTTCAAAATATCGCTCAGAGTAGACTGCCTCTGGCAGAGCTTGCAGTGAAATGCCATACTTGATCTTTTTATTCTGCAGGTCGTTATTTCAGGTCCCAAGATTGGCCGACCAGTCGAGTCACACGAGAACTTCTCTTTAAGAGAGAAATTCAGTTATACAGGGGAAGGTAAAGAGTTATTTCGTTTTAAATAATATACACACGTCCGTATTTTTAGGGATGAAGAAAAAAACATGAAAATACTCTGAGAAAATCCATTTGCCCCGCTCACAATAGCAGGAATCATGNACATGAAAATACTCTGAGAAAATCCATTTGCCCCGCTCACAATAGCAGGAATCATGTCATCAAGCAACCTTGACCTTTACGTTGGATGACATCATGTGACGACCTTTGGCCACTATCTCGAACGACATATGCCACTTAAAACAAAAAAGAATCGCAATGTTTAGGAAATTTTAAAATCGCAGAAAATCAGATCACCTTGGCTTTGTCTACGACGAAGCTAAAGACGAGGGTGCGCTTCCAATGTTTTCCCATTGTTGATTGTGGAAGATATAAAGGTTGCAGTGAGTCAGTGGAGAGATTTGGGTGGCTCTTAACATCGAGGTCTTGAGAGCCGACGAGGGTGAAGCGAGGTAAGTATGGAGCAGCGTCAGAATGAAAGGGCGGGGAAAACGGTAGATCCCCTAGAAAACCCGCCGACCAACATGAAACCAGACAGAGTATGCAACAACGGTAAAATGTTTCATCCTTAGACTTAAAGGATAAGAATGAAGACACAAACTCTGAGTATGCAACATTGGACCAAGAATTGTAAGTTTCACAGAGCCCATGAGAACCATTGAGGCTACGGGCTATATTCAAAGAAATGAACGAATTAAAAAGAAAACTACAATTGCGCCACAATACTCTAATGCAGAGTTTTTTTTCTCCAAAATAGAGAGCTGCAACAGCAAGATTGGTATCGATTTAATTTTTCAGAACTTCAAGACAGTAAAACAGTTTTCACCCCAGAGAAAAGTTTTAGTGAAGGCACAATATATCACGAAGAAGGAATTAGCTCATGTGCAAGAAAATACTGCGTGCATTTCTTAAAGATCATCTCCGAATCCTGCTAATTCATAACTCCATGCATTTAAGCCACTCCAATTACTAATGTTACCCTTCATTTCATAGACTTAGTGATGATGGTTAAGAATGCTTCCAGCATAAACATAACTCAATACGTCAATCAATTAACTATCTGGTTCAGATATTCAAGCCACCAGCCAGCCTGCTGTGTCCTAATGCCTTTGTATTCCCACATTGGGGTCTGCAAGTACGCATGAAGAATCTTGGTTTCACGAGGAGTCGACGGAGACCTTGTGAATTGCCGGCGTCGGGACTTATGCATCAGGATATATACGTTTGTATTAAATATTATGTGTAAAGTCTTAATGTGAAATTATTTACAAGTTTAAGTAAAACTTTGAATAATACTTTANAAATACTGCGTGCATTTCTTAAAGATCATCTCCGAATCCTGCTAATTCATAACTCCATGCATTTAAGCCACTCCAAGTACTAATGTTACCCTTCATTTCATAGACTTTAGTGATGATGGGTTAAGAATGCTTCCAGCATAAACATAACTCAATACGTCAATCAATTAACTATCTGGTTCAGATATTCAAGCCACCAGCCAGCCTGCTGTCTTAATGTGAAATTATTTACAAGTTTAAGTAAAACTTTGAATAATACTTTAAAAAAAAACATTGAAAATTAAATTAAACATTTTATTTTATAGCATCCCATATGTTATGGTGCCATATATGTTCTGTACAATATAATTTGTCATGTTGCTTACCTCAAAACTACTGCAATACTATACATGAATATTATTATTATTATTATTATTATTATTATTATTATTTTACGAGCCTACTGTGCTTGCAGACTCTCCATTCCATCCCTTCATCATCGTTCAGGGCTAATTTTACAAGAAGACATTCTTCTTAAAACTGAGCACTGGCATCCATTATGACTATCCTTGCAAGTTTAACAAATTCACAAAACTNAGAAGACATTCTTCTTAAAACTGAGCACTGGCATCCATTATGACTATCCTTGCAAGTTTAACAAATTCACAAAACAACTACTGATCGCTCTGAGTTTGCGCGAACAGTTCACATTTAGTGTGTGCTCAGTTGTTAGCCAACACATCGTTTGCATCCGCGTCCGCGTTCGCGTTCGCGTTCGCGTTCGCATTCCCATTGATCTGTGTAGACCTTAAATGTATCCGCATGCATTCTGTGTGTATTAAACATTACATTATTTGTTCTGTTGACTTACTCTCGCTAACATTAGGCGAATGCCCCAGAGGTTTTTTTTTCTCTCTCTCTCTCCTCTTTCTCTCTTTCTCTCTTTCTCTCTCTCTTTCTCCCTTTCTCTCTCTTTCTCTCCCTTTCTCCCTTTCTCCCTTTCTCCCTTTCTTTCTCTCTTTCTCTCTTTCTTTCTCTCTTTCTTTCTCTCTTTCTTTCTCTCTTTCTTTCTCTCTTTCGTTCTCTCTTTCTCTCTTTCTCTCTCTCTCTTTCTCTTCCTTTCTCTCTCTCTTTCTCTCTTTCTCTCTTTCTCTCTTTCTCTCTTTCTCTCTTTCTCTCTTTCTCTTTCTTTATTTTTCTTTCTTTATTTCTTTCTTTCTTTATTTCTTTCTTTCTTTATTTCTTTATTTCTTTATTTTTTTCTTTCTTTCTTTATGTTTTTCTTTCTTTCTTTATTTTTTTCTTTTTTTATTTTTCTTTCTTTATTTTTTTCTTTATTTCTTTTTTTTCTCTCTCTGTACCACTCTTTACCACCCTTCACCACTCTTTCTCCTTGTCTCTTCATCTTTCTTTCTCTTTCTTTCTCTTTATATATTTCTTTCTTTTTCTCTTATATTTCTCTTATTTTTCTCTCTTTATCTCTTTCTTATTTTTCTCTCTTTATCTCTTTCTTATTTTTCTCTCTTTATCTCTTTCTTATTTTTCTCTCTTTATCTCTTTCTTATTTTTCTCTCTTTATCTCTTTCTTATTTTTCTCTCTTTATCTCTTTCTTATTTTTCTCTCTTTATCTCTTTCTTATTTTTCTCTCTTTATCTCTTTCTTATTTTTCTCTCTTTATCTCTTTCTTATTTTTCTCTCTTTATCTCTTTCTTATTTTTCTCTCTTTATCTCTTTCTTATTTTTCTCTCTTTATCTCTTTCTTATTTTTCTCTCTTTATCTCTTTCTTATTTTTCTCTCTTTATCTCTTTCTTATTTTTCTCTCTTTATCTCTTTCTTATTTTTCTCTCTTTATCTCTTTCTTATTTTTCTCTCTTTATCTCTTTCTTATTTTTCTCTCTTTATCTCTTTCTTATTTTTCTCTCTTTATCTCTTTCTTATTTTTCTCTCTTTATCTCTTTCTTATTTTTCTCTCTTTATCTCTTTCTTATTTTTCTCTCTTTATCTCTTTCTTATTTTTCTCTCTTTATCTCTTTCTTATTTTTCTCTCTTTATCTCTTTCTTATTTTTCTCTCTTTATCTCTTTCTTATTTTTCTCTCTTTATCTCTTTCTTATTTTTCTCTCTTTATCTCTTTCTTATTTTTCTCTCTTTATCTCTTTCTTATTTTTCTCTCTTTATCTCTTTCTTATTTTTCTCTCTTTATCTCTTTCTTATTTTTCTCTCTTTATCTCTTTCTTATTTTTCTCTCTTTATCTCACCTATCTTTCTATCTCTTTCTCTCTCTCATCTCTTTCTTAATGACTGTAATATTCGTATTAAATGCGAATAATAACGACAGTCTCTTTGCTCAACGTCCATTTGCGCCTATCAACTATTAAGCGTTTTTGTCATGTGTAATAACGCTGTGTGTGTAATATTTTTTATTTTAGAAAACTCCTTGTTTTTAACGTCTCGCATAGTGTATAATTTTTCAGGCTGACGTAACTAAAGCTCGTATAGAATAACCCTAAGTGTTCCGCCTGCCTACATGTGTTCTGTGCGTTCGAGGCCTTGAAGCACGAGAGCTCTAATACAGACTCGTACTCACTCACCACTTGTTTCATCGCCTCTACGAGCAAGGCGCTCAAGTGGTGTGTAGTTTCTCCATAGGTGACTCGCCTGAGCGTGACTTTAAGCGATGACTTTAAGCGATGACTCTGTATTTATATGGTAAGGTAGTTAAGATGAAAATATGATGCGTAAAGACAACTCTTAAGTTTATGTAAAAAAAAATTTAACAGGTGATAGTATTCTAAAACGCCTATTTTAACCATTTCCACGCGCAAAAATAAAGTCCTTGGAATTGAAATGAGATCTTGAAACTTTTCTTCAGGCATGAAACATTTCTAGACTACTTTTCGTGATCCGGCAACACTGCAAAGTATCCAACCGATTTTAAACCACGCGTTTTCTACCAAACCTCTGCAACGCACTTCATGCGCAGACTATTTTCGTTAGAAACACTCGTTTATATTAAACTAAGTGTTGCCCATTGATCTGTAGAATCGACATTAACGCTGCGTTAAAAGCGCGGTGCTTTAAGTGCTCGTTAGAATAGCCCTAGGCGTCCTGTACTATTACTGTAAAAAAAAAAAGTAATGGCTTGAACCTGAGTACAGAACGGATAAACTTTAGAAAATTAGCCAAGACAGACAAAAAGAAGTTATGGTAAGTATGTATTGGTTTTTTTTAATGATTTTAAAGTAAGGGCATAACGTCCGTTACTGCCAAAATATTTAATATAAGAGGTAACATAATAGGCATACTGAAAAACGTCTGTGGTCGGGCGTTCTGTGCATTTTTGTTATATTAATTTTTTTATTTTATTATTGTTTAAGATGCAGGTTTTTATTAAAGAAATTGCCGCAGTCATATCATGTATACCTATAATTGAGACATTTATTTATTATTAAACTAACACTTCCCACCCCCTGCAGTAGGATTCACTTTAGCATAGCGACATACCTGTTGTGAAATATTGCCTGTGACATGAGTGAATAGTGTGTTGCTGCGCAAGTGTTGTGTGAGAGATTGTTAGATACGCGGAAATTTCGCGGATTAATTTGGCAACAAGCTAGACTCCACAATGATCTGTATAATCGAGCTTCAAGTAGTTATGCATTGCTGATACTCTAGTTTTACCCCAGACCAGGTAGCTTGGGATTCGGTCCAAGTTTTCTTGTAGGCGAAATGTTGGCTTTAATTCGTTCAGAGCGACTCAANGACCAGGTAGCTTGGGATTCGGTCCAAGTTTTCTTGTAGGCGAAATGTTGGCTTTAATTCGTTCAGAGCGACTCAATTGAAGAAGGAAATCAGCTGTACATGTCAGAATTCTAGCTTGTCCTCAAATGAATACGGAAATTTCCGGGTCTCTGGTAGTAAAACCATAGTGGAGCAGGTCATATAGCAGAGCAACAAACCACGCACATACAGAGAGTTGCCCGAACACTCAAAGGCAGAGCGAACGAGCAAATGGTATTACCTACGCTCTTCAGTTTTAATGTTACCAACTGTATTGTAACCTTGTATAGCCCAGTCTCATCTGTGTACACGAGGAAATGTTCCAGAATAGTAAGTGATACTGATGATGATGACGTAATTAACTGGCTGTTCCTGAATAACGTTGAAATAATAGGGCATTTCTCTGTTCATCTGATATAGAGAGCCCGATCAGCATTTGGCGAATATTAGAGCCTATTATTACAACGAAAGTGTTGTTCTAATAATATTTGTCGTATATAGGAGGCCGTACTCGTATTTTTTATATTAATTCGCTACGTGCATCCACTGCGAAAGTACATAGACATACACCGTGCCTACTATGAACAATGCAGCGTGTTATAAACATTGCTATAAAATGTGTGTATCCTACCGCCAGGGTTGGGGTGTTCTTCGGCCGTCCAATAGAAGCTAGAGCTTCCGGATAAATAGCGAGGGCCTCAGCTTTGAAAACAATGTTTTGTTCAGTCGTTGCTATGTTCTCTGCTCTGCTGCCTGCTATGTTCTCTGCTCTNCCTCAGCTTTGAAAACAATGTTTTGTTCAGTCGTTGCTATGTTCTCTGCTCTGCTGCCTGCTATGTTCTCTGCTCTGCTGCCTGCTATGTTCTCTGCTCGGCTGTCTGCTATGTTCTCTGCTCTGCTGCCTGCTATGTTCTCTGCTCGGCTGTCTGCTATGTTCTCTGCTCGGCTGCCTGCTATGTTCTCTGCTCGGCTGTCTGCTTGCTTGTGCGTGTGGCCCAGTGTGTTCCCGCCAGTCTTAATAGTGCATCTGTATCTCGCTGTCCGCTCTGCTGCTATTCTTCACTAGGGTAAGAGACGTGTGCGTGTGTGCGCAGAGAAGCCCAAGTACATGCTACTGTGCACGGTGTACATCCTGGTGGGGTTGGCACTCACGTCGACCATCTTCGAGCTGGTGAGGAAGCAGTACGCGCAGTCGTGGCGACGGCTGCAGGAGTTATCGGGCCCGCTGGGCGACGCGCTGCGCAGACTGGGCGAGAGCGCGGGCGGCGGGATTGACACCGCCTCCCTCCACAAGTTCCTCGCAATGGCCAGCGCGCCCCGGTTNTGGGCGAGAGCGCGGGCGGCGGGATTGACACCGCCTCCCTCCACAAGTTCCTCGCAATGGCCAGCGCGCCCCGGTTCCGCCACGTCAGTACCACCTATTTTCACTTTCCTCGCTCTCTTTCTTTCTCCTTCTTCGTACCTTATGATATGCACTCTTCGCCCTTAAACACGCCTCAAATACCTGCTTGTCGCCTACTTTTCTCCTCTTTCTGTCGCACCCTGTCATGAGTAGTATATAATATGCNACGCCTCAAATACCTGCTTGTCGCCTACTTTTCTCCTCTTTCTGTCGCACCCTGTCATGAGTAGTATATAATATGCCAATTCTAGCTCAATTTTTATTTCAAATTTTCTTAAAAAATCGTAATTTTTCGGTAAAAAATCACCATGTCTCCTTTACTTCTTAACTCGAAATTCAATGCTTTTTATCAAAAATTTGTAATTTTTTTANACGCCTCAAATACCTGCTTGTCGCCTACTTTTCTCCTCTTTCTGTCGCACCCTGTCATGAGTAGTATATAATATGTCAATTCTAGCTCAATTTTTATTTCAAATTTTCTTAAAAAATCGTAATTTTTCTGTAAAAAATCACCATGTCTCCTTTACTTCTTAACTCGAAATTCAATGCTTTTTATCAAAAATTTGTAATTTTTTTANGTAAAAAATCACCATGTCTCCTTTACTTCTTAACTCGAAATTCAATGCTTTTTATCAAAAATTTGTAATTTTTTTAAAACATTAAAAAATGTAAAATAATAGACCCAGGACTTACATGTTTACTACTCAGATAAAACGTAATGAACAAATAAAAGGATTAAAATTCTGGTTTAAATAAATTAAAAATTCTGTTAATTAAAATATTCCAAATATTGTGTGTAAAAATCATGTGTGCCACGCTAATTTACGCAAAAGTAAATATAATATATATTAAGTGTAAAATATTGTTTTTATCCATTTAGAACTGAAAAATTTATAAAATAAAATGCTAGGAGAGTCTATAAACAAGTTCATTCGGGTCTTCGGGAAATACGCAGCGAACGTCCTGGACTTTTTCTGCCTTCTTCAGGTCACAAGTCACCAGTGGCTGTTGCAATGGGGGTGAAAGAGGGAAATTTTATCCCTCCCCCCTAGAGATCAACCTCGCTCCAGTAAATGCACAAAATTTATTTATGTTAAAAAATTGTAAAATATTATGGAAGATCCTGGAAAAGCCCTTTGCTCCTCTTTTAGAACTCAAGGTATTTTTTAAGGAAATTTCTCAACACCAAGTTTGGCAACACTGACTGGTTTAATTAAAAAGTAAGTAACAACAGACACGCCATTACGTGCGTGATAAACGTGAACAAGCTGCGGCGGGCAGATGTAAAGTTGCGGTGTTGTTTTTGTTTTATTTATTGGATGTGATGCCAGGGTTGGTGCAAAATGGTGGGTGGCACACTTCTTGTCTGCAATCCCAGTTCAGAGAGGATATTCTTGATACTACGTCGCACCAAAACATGGCCCGAAACTACACACGATGATGAAGATAAGTCATGAACGTATGTCCTTTATTTACATTATGATATACCACCAGTAAACCCTTATGTCATTGAGAATTTTTCAAAATTAAGCAACTCTAATAAAGTTCTATAGCTGTTGATTCAGCTGGCTCGACAAGTATGCAGACGGTACCATTACCAAGAAAATATTTTGCATTTCTGCCCTACCTACCCTGAAGAAATACTTTGTGGCTGCTACAAAATGTTTTGTTGGTATACACACAGCCAAATTATTTTGTGGTGAACACCAAATTTTTTAGTCGACACCACGAAACATGTGGGGCCTCTGGAAATTTATTTTGTGGTGGCTACAAACTACTTCGTGCTCACAACAAAATTGTTTGGCTGTATATATATATNATACAAACAAAACATTTTGTAGCAGCCACAAAGTATTTTTTTAGTGTAATAGATTTATATATATTCATTTTGTATTTTATTAGAGAACAGCAAACGAATCTTGTGTTAAAAATTAATTATATTGAATCATGCATTTCCAAATAGTAGTTGTAAGTTTATGTATTGCTGATACTGTGAAACGGGGTAAAAACATAAAAATTTCGAAATGCTGGAAATTTTACAATTCACTACAAAGTTCACCCCCTAACACTGGCTCCTGTATGCGCCCCTGCAAGTCACAGTAGACTTGTTGGGAGTTGTGAGGACATCGATAAAATCTCCATCGTCTTCACAGCAAACACTGTCTTCACTATCGGCTTCATTGCCCTTCTGTTTTTCAGTCATAAGTTTACTTTTCTTGGGAGTTGGAGCGTCGCTGGCGAAGTTACTCTTAATAGTTACTGGTCCTGTATTATTTTTAAGCTCATCCAGTTCACTTGCCAGTTTGGCAAGTGTATATTTTGCACGAACAGACTGTATTGCATGCTGTTCGTCGCTTGCATTGTCCATAGTTTCCCGTATTCTGCGAACATATGCGGCGAATGTACACGAGGTTGCGATGTTAACATACATTCTTTCTTGGTGCTTTTGCAAAATGTGCTTTCTCAAGCATTTTTAATGGACGTACGCTGAAATGTTGATTAAAACGAGACAGTTTGACTTTTCATAAATTTTAATGAAAGGTCTACAAAATGTATTTTTTTACACAATTCCTTTACAGAATTTGACCATTCTTATTATATATGCAACTTAATACGTACTTATTTGACAATTATGGCTGTGTGTGTATGTATATATATATATAATACATATACTACTTAAAGAACTCGGCATGTCGTGTAGTTGGCTGCAAGCACCATTGAAAGTCACTCTATTTCTACCATAATAACCAACTTAATGACAAAACGTACCAGGAAAAAGTAATCAAATAAACGAGGTCGCAACCGACAAATTTATATGCGGAAAACTGTGGTCGGTACAACAAAGACAATACACAGTAACATGACAGGATAGTATTTGTTAAAATGACCCAATCTTTGTTTTTATGGCATTTGCGCTTGTCTTATTGTGTGTTCCGAGATATACAACATAGCTATGTAATAATATCTAAAGACACGCCGATGTCCCGCCTTTTTGAAGACTAGTTTACACTCGCATTTAGACCACTAACCTAATTTATATTTAGTGGTGACGAATGAAGGTAGCAAGTGCTTTGAATATTTGTCTATTCTTCTGGAAATAAAATATACTACGAAATTACAGATTCTCGTATTTTTCTCTTAGCGTGGAGATTTTTTCATGGCGGTTGCTTGTAGACCAGGTGGGTTGTTGGCTGGCTTATCTCAAACTCCTCAAGGAAGAAGACAGCCCTTAATTTATCGCGTACAAGTGTGCACGGATGTATTTCAAATTTTCTGCTAAGGCAAGGTTACCAGATCATCAGATTTTGATTTGCCATCTGCACACCCATTTTTTCGAAAAAAAACAAAAAGTATTTTTGTTTGAAGCGATTTGTGTTACTCCTATTAAAGACTGGCACGAGTTCATTTTTGATTTCCACACACATCGCCTTACTTTAATTGATTATTCCTTTACTTGTTATCACAGAGGTCATAGAATACTAAGTCATCAGAAGCACTGGCTCAGGGTCTGTTTATAAAACTTCCTGGGCTTGAAATATGGAAATCCAACATTACACAAGACATTTTTCTATAAAATTTCATTTTAATAAACTTTTATCAAAAACATATCTTTACTATTATTTTCCTGCCATTTTATAACATACACTGAAGAGCCAAAAAAAACTGGTACACCTGCCTAATATCGTGTAGGGCCCCCACGAGCACGCAGAAGTGCCGCAAGACGACGTGGCATGGACTCGACTAATGTCTGAAGGTATGCAGGAGGCAATTCACACCATGAAGACTGCAGGGTAGTCCACAAATCCATAGGAGTGCGAGGTGGAGGAGATCTCTTCTGAACAAAATGTTGCAAGGCATCCCAGATTTGCTCAATAATGTTCATTACTGGTGATTTAGGTGGCCAATGGTCGTGTCTAAGGTCAGAAGAGTGTTCCTGGAGCCACTCGGTAGCAACTCTCGATGTGTGGGGTGTAGCATTGTCCTGCTGGAATTGTCCACGTCCTTCGGAATACACACTGGAGATGAATGGGTGCAGGTGATTGGACAGGATGCGTACGTATCTCTCACCTGTCAGTCATATCTAGACATATCAGGGGTCCCATTTCACGCCAACTGCACACGCCCCATACCATGACGGAGCCTCCACCAGCTTGAAAAGTCCCTTGTTGACATGTAGGGTCCATGGATTCATGAGGATGTCTCCATACCCGTACAAGTCCATCCGCACGATACAATTGGAAACGTGACTCGTCAGACCATGCAACGTGTTTTCAGTCATCAACAGTTCAATGGCGGTGTTGGCAGGCCCAGGTGAAGTGTAAAGCTTTGTGTCGTGCAGTCAACAATGGTACACAAGTGGGCCTTCGGCTCCAAAAGCCCATATCGATGATGGTCCGTTGAATAGTTCGCACACTGGAACTTGTTGATGCCCCAGCATTGAAATCTGCGCCAATTTGAGAAAGGGTTGCACGTCTATCACGTTTAATGATTCTCGTCAATCGTCGTTTGTCCCATTCGTTTACGATCTTTTTCCGGCCGTAGCAATGTCAAAGATGATTCCCGATATTCACGGTACACTCGTGAAATGGTCGTACGTGAAAATCCAAATTGTATCGCTACCTCAGAGATGCTATGTCCCATCTCTCGTGCGCCGACTATAACACCATGTTCAATCTCACTTAAATCTTGATAACCTGCCATTGTAGCAGCAATAACCGATCTAGCAACTTTGCCAGATGCTTATTGTCTTACATAGACACTGCCGACCTCATCACGTTACTCTGATTGGTTCCATACCTCTATTATTTGCATACGCACGCCTATACCAGTTTTTTGGCTCTCCAGTGTATATATAATATATATGTGACAGGTTGGTCCGCCTAACGTGGACACCCCCGAAATATCCGAAACTGTAGTAGATAACGAAATGCGATTTTCGCTAAATGAAATTGCATACGGGGGCAAGTAATTTGCCGCAAAGTGACTATTCGTTACATGTGTGGACAGAAATATTTAAACCACATACTATTTTTCCTCTGCAAACATACATTTATTTCAACAGCATCTGAAATTTCGGGCAAAGAGGAATTCAGGGATATAGCATATGCAATGTAAAGTAACACATACGCCAAGAAATAATGTGCAAATATGATCAAGTTAAGTGGGCCGGTAGCATGGGGCAGTGGACATGTACCCACAGCTGTAAGCAAGCAACACGCACCACGACTCATCCTAGCGGGACCGCTTCCTAATAGCAGCGCAGCACGAGTCCCCGTGATCTGTTATGGTAAGTGGTATTGCAGTATGTGGCTGTGCATAGGCAATGAAGTTCACGAATGAGGAAAAACCGGACGCTCTACTTATTTACGGCGAGTGTGGCAGAAATGCCAAGCAAGCCTTCCAAATTTATAGTGAAAGGTATCCTAATCGGACTCTCATCTCATGTCAAACGATACGAAGAATTTGCACAAATCTCTTGTCACGAAGCGATTGGAATTCCTCAACACGAGTTGCCACGAATCTCTGCTACGGGCGAAACGCATCAACACAACGTGTTGGCACGGTTCCATACAAACCCCCACATGGGTACGCGAGAACTTTCCAGGTTCATAGGAATAACTAAAACATGTGTGTTATGGATACTGCACCAACAGATATTCCATCAATATGGCCTAGCTCTTCATCAGGCTTTACATGAAGGTGATTTCCAGCAGCGTGTTCAGTTTTGTAGGTTTGTTGGGATGTCTGCAAGGGATGGCAGCAATTTTCTATAGAACATACCATTTACCGATGAAGCAATCTTACCGAACTATGGGCGTGTAAATTTACTAGATATGCACTACTGGGCGATGGAGTATCCGTGTTAGGTCCAGCATGTGGAGAACCAGCAACAATGGAAAGTGAACTTGTGATGTGGAATCATTGAGACTGTCAAGGGTAATACTTCATTCAAGGGACAATGACCGACTTTACGTACACCCATTTCCCCAGAAACCTTACCGGCATTTCTGGAAGACATACCGCACGACATGCATCATGATATGTGGTTTCAGCATAATGTTATCCTGCGTATTTTCCTTTGGTGGCGAGGCAAGTATTAAATGAAATGTTTCCAAACCGGTGGTTAGGGCGTGGTTGTATTGTAAGATGGCCAACTCGCTCCCCTGACCTCTCACCTCGCGATTGTTCCTGTAGGTAACAATGAAAGAAAGGGTGTAAAACACGATTGCTACGATGCCAGAAGACCTGCAGAAACACATTACACAGAAACACATTACACAGATACACATACTCCAGAAACGCTTCAGGCTGCTTGTCGCTCGTCACATGTGTGCTTACAGATGTGTGTTGCTCTCGATGGTAAACACGTAGAGCACATGCTATGAAAAGACCTACTGTGAAGCGTTTCAACCATAACTGTGCTCTTTTGTACTATGTATGCGGATGCGATTGCATTTCTCCTTAGGTATGTTTGTTCTATTTTTGTTGTGCGTCTGTACGCACTCGTTACTCAGTATAGTTAATGACTAAGAAACAAATCTCCTGAATTACGTTATTAGACTTGCACTCACATTGCCCGTCTTCCCTCCGCTGCGGTGCTCTCCTTTGTCAAATATCGCATTCCGTGCCCCTTGCCCCATTAAGATAAGCGCGTCGCGGTGCGTGTTGCCTGCTTACAGCTGTGAGTACAGGTCCACTGTTCCATGCTACCAACCCACTTATCTTTATCATATTTGCACATTAGTTCTTGAGGTTTCTGTGTTACTTTCCATTGCATTTGCTATATCACTGAATTTCTCTTTGCACGTACTTTCGGATGCCGTTGAAATAAATGTATGCTTCCAGGGGAAAAATCACATGTGGTTTAAATATTTCTGTCCATACACGTTTTATGAATAGTCACTTTAGGGCAATTACATGCCCCCATACTTAGTTTCATTTAGCAAAAACTGCATATCGTGATCTGCAACTACCGTTCCGGGAATTTTGGGGCGTTCACGTTAGGTGGACCCCAACTTTGAAGGTCAATAATATCAAAACCAAACAACCTACAGCCTTGATTGACCAATCAAATAATCCGTGGAACTGTGAAGTATGTTTACCATACATGCATAGATAGATGTTCAATGTGACCACCATGAGTGGCCCGAACGACATCTACGTAATAATCAAACTCGTTGCATGCTCTTGTCAGCATGTCCGGTGTTACGGTTTGGATGGCGTTTGTAACTCTCTGGTTGAGGTGGTGAAGGGGTAGCGAGCTCGCATTCGACACGCCAATGTGAAGAGGGCGGTCTTATGTTTCCTTGCCCAGAACGAGGTAGACGATGCCTTCATATATAAGCGATGAAGTGACATTCCATACAAATGGTAAGGTGAGCCGGCAAAACGTGCGGATATGGGATCAGGAACCTCCACACGAAACCACCGAACACTAACGCGCTTCCCCCAAAATTAACGTGTTTTGCTCTGTATCCAAAGACCCTGTTTTCGACCCTTTCTTTTTTCACGAGTCCACTGTTACTGGAATCCCTTATTTGGACATGCTTACAGAGTGGTTGTTTCCTCAGTTAGAAGAGGCGGCGGAGGACTTAATTTTCCAGCAGGATTGTGCCACCCGACTGGCACCTAGCTGTTTGCGGATACCTGAACGAGGCGTTGCTACAACGCTGGATTGGTCGAGGAGCAACTGGTGACCAGGCTCATCACTGGCCCCCAAGAACCGCTGATCTTACGCCGTGCGATATTTGTCTATGGGGGCACATTAAGGATAAAGTGTTTGGTCCACCATTGCCGGCCTCAAAACGAGAATTACGGATGCCATCCAAACCTTAACACCGGGCATGCTGACAAGAGCGTGGAACGAGTTTGATTATCACGTAGATATCGTTCGGGCCACTCATGGCCATCACATTGAACATTTATGAATGTATGATAAACATTCTTCACGGTTCCACGGTTCATTTGATTGGTCAATCAAGGTTGTAGATTGTTTGGTTTTGATATTATAGACCTTCAAAGTCGGGGTATTCTTTTATACTCAGCCTGTATTTATATGTGTGCCCTTGTGCGTTTTTTTTTTTTTTTTTTTTACCTATCCGCCCATCAATCATTTAAATTACACGTTTGCATTCTTCACCTGTATTAAATTATAATATTATTAACTTTCAGTAGAAATATGAAGCTATGAGTTATTTGCTGTACAGCACCCTTACGTATAATATTAGTACATATAAGCAATATTTGTCTTTATTAAAAAAATATTGTTTGTTTTAAACATGAATAACACACACAATTTGTAAATTCAAGTTTTGATAAGTAAGAACCTGTTCTGGCATGTATGAACGATCTGCAATATCTCCATACATTCCTACCTGCTGGAGTATCGTATACTCACTCATATTCAGAAGTAATGAGTAGAGGATAAGTTTATTCTGCTAAAAATTAGGATGAAAATGCTAATTTATGCTGTTTATACTATACTATTGTTTTTGCATAAAGTTATTTTATTTTGATGTTTTTGCAATTAAAATTTGCCATTAGAACAGGTGTAACTTCTGAAATGTCACAACACTCGCGACTCGTAAGCAAATTTGATCAAGACGCCGGTCGAGAAGTGCTTGGATATAAGCGTGTTCAGGGGACTTTAAGTACACATTTGTTTCATGTTTGCGGCTCAAAAAAGCAAACATCACTGCATTTTACAATTTTTAATGTAGTAATTGCTTGACTGATTTTTCGTCATTCGTATAACTGCCCGCAAGAAATAACTACTCATTTCTTTTCGGATGTCTCGAGATAAAAATTAATAAAGGAACAATGCTACAACGATTTTATCAAGTTTGAGAAACTGTTATTTTCTATCGTGCAAAAATATTTCGTTAAACATTCAGTAATGGAACTTGCATTGAAAAATTGATAAATCTAAGATGGCAGGGACAGATTCCCCTTATTAAAATATTATTTCTGATATCTTGTAACTTTAAACATTTTTACCATTGTTCAATGTTTTAAAACTTATATGTTAGTTAAATCTGCAACTCTTTTGGGAGACTATATATTTTGTTACTAGAGATTTTCCTGATGAAAATTTGTTTACTGTAATACCGATTAAAATTTTTGTAACTTAATTATCATAAAATTACAAAACTAATGCTGTTAATTTTTAGATATAACATACGAATTAACTACAAATAACTTAAAACCGTTTTGGATTTTGTTATACTATCTCATCCTACATATCCGGTGTACTAAAAAAATAAAGGGACTAGCCTATAAAACCTGATTCAAAAATATTCTTAGTAATTTTGAGATAATTTACATTCATGTTTAGATTTAATGAAAATACGAATACGTATTAAAAGTAGCAGAATTCGATGCTGAAAAGTATAACCGGTATGCAAAGTGTAGAAACGAACAGCCAGTGATTGTGTGTACCAGACCCACACCAGCAGGTATTTTAGAACTATGCATACGCGTGTGTAGGTATCTATGGCCCACAAGCACGCACGCACATCAATTATGTCAATGGAGTACGAACATTTTGGCTGACGGAGACACTGACGATTAGAAAGTCTTAAACTGCATATATTTAGTTACTGCCCATTCAATTTTGTATTAGGCTTGTAATCAAAGGAGGACTGTAGTTATCGATCTCACTGCATGTGTACATTATAAATACAGTTTCAGTGCACTGTAATTTTGATGAATATGTAAATAAAATGTGACTCGGCAAAATGAAACCATGTTTAGGTTCACTGCTACAAGTGAAGACTACAGCAAGGTTTCATTCCTTAGTTAACATATTTGATGACTGCTCTTAAACGAAGAGTGGGTAATATTCTAACAGTGCATTGTAACACTTTAAAAATTTGCTCCAAAATAAGTAAAGCAACTAATTTATAAATAAACTAGTTTTACGGCTGTGAATTAAAAAATTTATATACAATCCCATCTTGATGAACTTTGGTTGTTTCGAATAGCGGCATTAAATAAATTGCAAACCAGAGCAAAGTGTAGAAGTCAGCTCGATTTGATACTGTTTCAAGTTTTTTTTTATTTCGGGTTTCTGGTATGATTTAAAGACCAGTATTTTTTATTTCATAAATTTTTGGCGAGGTAACATTATATGAGTAAGAGATCTGTTGTACAAAATTTTCCTTCCACATTATTTTCTTATAAAACTAAGGCCGAGGTTACAATAGGTCTCCCTCTCCCCTTTCGTTCGCCATCTGATCCTCCTATAGCCGAGCGATTTAAGACTTATTACGTATGTCTTGAGATATATACTGTCAGCTTACACAGTCCAAAATGTCCGAAAATAATTTCTCCAGAGAAAGTAAAATTGTTTGGCGATTACGTGTGTGTACACATGTACCGACTAGGCATCGTTGAGGAACTCTCGTTGCTGAACATAATTTAGTAGCAAATCTTCAAAGAACTTAAAAGCCATTACATCAAATTTAATAATTCGATAAACAATTATATGCAAACAAAATGCATAGATACAAACTTCACAGCCGTATAATAAATTGTAAGCTTACGAACAACGCCAACTAAGTTCATAAAGCTGTTCGTTAAATTTAAACCTTGCCAAGGTCTCGATGGACGAACGATGTAATTTTGAGGCATGGGATTTGCTGTTGGCCACATAATCGACGAAAGAATGATGGACCTTATGGTTAGTGTAAATTGACCTATAACAGGAAGAAAGCAATTAAGAAGTGTGTAAAACATTTCTGGGAGTGTAATTTATTATCTTCTACAAGCAGCACACACGAGTATTTACATCGCAGGTTCTTTCTCGTCAATAATTTACTTAACTTGTTCAACCTGACATACTACTACATAACATCAAACTTAACGATTATCATAATCCATGTAATGTGCTGGTTGTACGAATATATCAGTCATTTGTATCTGTTTTCAAGAGTCTATTAAAAAGAGCATGACTAGCCCACCCTCCCCGCTTTTTGCCTGTCTGGGTTCATTTATATCTTGAATAAGAAGAGACTAACAACTGTAGGNCATAACATCAAACTTAACGATTATCATAATCCATGTAATGTGCTGGTTGTACGAATATATCAGTCATTTGTATCTGAAAAGAGCATGACTAGCCCACCCTCCCCGCTTTTTGCCTGTCTGGGTTCATTTATATCTTGAATAAGAAGAGACTAACAACTGTAGGTTACTTCTGATGGTTTCTTTTTTCATATTTTCGCAACGTATAAACTGGTGAATGTAAACTGTAATAATTATTTGTTGAATGTTAAACTCTGAGTATCTATAGTATTAGTGGTATGGTACTATATTGTTGTCGCAAACTACGTAACAGTGCGATGTGCTGTTTTCCACAGGGTGGCTCCCACAGCATGAAACAGCAGCGCGAGTGGGAAGAGGCTATGGCGCAAATGCTCAAGGACATTGCTGGACCGAAGATCAAACAGCCGCCTGTTGTACAAATCATTCTCTACGAGTCCTCTGTATGACGCAGACTGTTCACGGTGCACTAGCTAGCACCAACATTAAAAACATGTACGAAGTTTGCTGACCTGCCTAAGGCCAAGCGTGCTGAATGCAACTCGAAATTGTCTTGTATGAATGTTACAAGATTTTTTGAGAAAAGGTTTGACCACAATTTTCACCTAGATATTTCTATATGGTCGCGCGATCAGCTTAGAAGCAGTGTCTTGCACCAAAAACAGTGTTTCATATTCCAGAGTTTGGCTGCAGTAGAAATTTGCCCAGTACACCTACCTCAGAATTTTGAAAATTATCAATGTACTAAAGTGTATTTCGTTTTGTCTGTATCTCTGCGAGTCAAATGAAATGTTTTCGATAAAAGTTTTATGTCATTAAAGAGATTTTGGAATTATTTATATGTTAAAAATATCATGAAAAATTATTGTCTGCATTAAAAGTTTTAATTTAAAAAAATTGAGGGCATGGATATAAAATAATGTATCAGTTAGTAAAATAGAGCCCACAATGATGTTAGAGTAAAAAAAAATTCCTCTAGCTGTGTAAAAAATAGTACTTCACATACACAATATAAAGTCATGAGATTTGAGAATTTAGAAAAATATTATTTTCACTGAAAATTATATTTTCGCATGTTTGAGATATGTTATATTAAAATATATACTATCATTCATGTACTGTAGAAAAACTTAGNAAATTATATTTTCGCATGTTTGAGATATGTTATATTAAAATATATACTATCATTCATGTACTGTAGAAAAACTTAGTTAGTTAACTTTACTGGAGAATACAAATTATTGCTTAAAGATGCATGAATAAATTATGTATAAGGTAGAATAATTTTATTTTTGAAACATCTGTGGGAAACANATTATTGCTTAAAGATGCATGAATAAATTATGTATAAGGTAGAATAATTTTATTTTTGAAACATCTGTGGGAAACGTTTACTATTGCAAATGACTGCACACGTGTGCGTGAAAAACTTGCCACCAACAATATTTATAATAATGGAGTTTAAAAATGTAGCATTAAAATATGGAAATATTGTTGTATTTAAAGACTAAATAAATTATTTTTGTAGTAATTGTATTTTAATTTTTTTTAAGACCGTCTCATACTATCTGTAAATTTAAACTCGTAAATAGAAAAATATATAAAGATGTTATATGCATTATATGTTAATTTAACTTGACGCAGCTCGCGTGAGTTTATTCCTGTTATACTGGGCCTCATGATAGGCGGTCAATTGAACTTGAGGTATATTACTGCAGGCTTATCTAGGCCTCACGTTGGGTAGTAAATTAACTCGACGCAGGTACCGCCACTGTAGAAGACATGGTGGCTTATATGGTCAGAGTTAATGTCCCCCAGGCACCGACTATAAAGTGCGTGGGGGTTGTAGGAATTGTAATGAGGTTGACTATTACAGTTGTATTTTGAAGTACGAATATATTGTCTCGTGTCTATATTCACAAATACACAACATCAAAACTTTAGAGGTGTGGTACTGTAGTACTTTGGCTACTCGTATTCACGGGGCGAATTCGTGGTTGAGTGGGGCTTCTTTAGGCGACGAATTTTATACTTAACTCATCGGTGAGTGTGGGTAGGCTGTCATCTGGGGATGAGTTCCAGCGAAGTGGTAGGCCTTGGATGCAGGCCCCCTGTGCTGCTTCTCCCTGGACTGCTGTTCGGACTCGTACTCACGTCTTCTCGTGATTTCTTCCCGCAACTCTCCCCGCGGCCCGGTGATGATCAACTGTCCCGATATGACTGACCCCTTAATGATGCGGCTGACGGACGTGGCCGGGTTCCGATATCCCGGCCTTAGTAACTGTTGTACTGACTTACTCTCTGCTCGAACTGACGTCTCTCGGCGGTGAAGATGAACTAACAACTGCCCCGATATGACTGCCTGACGTACCCGATATTACTGACCCCCTCCTATTCTTGGAAAGGGGTTTTTATACACGCCAGCCGCTGCCCTGAATCGGCGGCACGTGGCGCATTTTAGGGGAGGGAAGGGGGTTAGAGGGGTGAAGTGGAAGAACGCCTAACAAGCCATCCAACTCACACGTGTCCTCGTTTCTGAATGTTTGGTGGGGCGGGGGTAATACCTTGGCACTAATACATCTCGTCAGGTATTTCTGCCGCGGTGCGTATTTACTGCGTTCAGGCGAACTACACCGGATTATTTGCTGATGACTCAAGAAAGCCCTGCACTCTCAACAGATCTCCCGGCGGCTAGAGACGTACGAAGATGATGGGGGTGTGGGGGGGAGGCCTACACTTCAGCTCCACGTGTACCGAAATTTTCTACCTGCCTGTGGTCCCACGTGCCGTCTCGTAGGCGCCAGCGAAGTGCGCTTGGCGGGGGGTGTGAGGGGGTGATGGATGTGAGCCAATATCGTGCTATAATCCCTAAACCGGCACGCGACACAGACTAGCAAATATTCTGAATAAGTAGCTTGGACAGTAGCTAGACGATGTGGTAGTACGTCATATGTTGGGTGGTAGTAAAAGGTATTTGCAGACATATTTGCAGTGTAACAAACATCGGTTTAAGGCTGCTTGATGGATGATCCATACAGCGAATATGATGGTTGAGGTAGTCCCAAAGCTGCTTGAATTTATTTATAAAGTCAGGGGAATTCTATCGGAGAAATACTTCAAAGTATAATGCTAAAAAATTATGTCAGTTTGAAATTTTGCACTGCCTCAATATGTAATATCCGATCCGCCCGCGGGAAGACAGCTATAATCAATTCTGTAATCTGTGTCTTCCATAGCTCTGGGTACACCCAAAAAATACAAAAAAAAAAAAACCTTCTGGATTTTAAAGTTACAGATAAAAGATTTTGTTCTTCCAACAATGCTTGTAGGGTGTCTGTTCTCCGAGGTTTCCCGCCAGACATACCAAAGTCCATCCTTACGATGGGGCAGAAAATAGGACTCTCTGGAGAAGTCAACCCTTTGCTAATCAGTAATAGTAGTAAGTTCTGGTACTTTCTTCCGAATTTAAGTCAATTCACATACATACATACATACACAAGCACACACATACATACATAAATAAATACACACATTCATACACACATACATACACACACATACATACACACATACACATTAAGTACATACACATTAAGTACATACACATACATACATACACATACATACATACACATACATACATGCACACACATGCATACATACACATACATACATACACATACATACATACACATACATACATACACATACATACATACATACATACATACACACATGCATACATACACACATGCATACATACACATACACATGCATACACACACATACATACATACCCACACATTCACACACATACATACACACATTCACACACACACATACATACACATTCACACACATACATACACACACATTCACACATACATACACATACATACACACATTCACACAAACATACACATACATACACACATTCACACAAACATACATACACATACATACATAAACATACACATATATATACACAAACATACGCACATATATGTGCATACATACGCACATATATACACCCACATATATATACACCCACATATATATACACCCACATATATACATACACCTACATACACATATATATATACATTAATATATAAATACACACATATACACACAGATTTATATACCCATATACCCACATATATACATATATATATACATATATACATATAGATACATATATATACACATATAAATACACATATAAACATACATACAAACACACACACACGCCTACTCTAGTGTGTCTGTGAACTCTTAACAGCTTTTTGCCGACGTTCACTTCTCGCTCTAGCGGCACGTAGTGGTGCTTTGCTGTTAACATTNTTTAAGTCAATTCACATACATACATACATACATACATACATATACACACACACACACACACAAGCACACACATACATACATAAATAAATACACACATACATACACACATACACATTTATGTACATACACATACATACATACACATACATACATACACATACATACATACACATACATACATACACATACATACACATACATACATACACACACATACATTCACATACCCATATACCCACATATATACATATATATATATATACATATATATACACATATAAACATACATACATACAAACACACACACACGCCTACTCTAGTGTGTGTGTGAACTCTTAACAGCTTTTTGCCGACGTTCACTTCTCGCTCTAGCGGCACGTAGTGGTGCTTTGCTGTTAACATTCAGTTTGTTCGCAGTGGTGCAATGCATTTAACCACGGTACATTTTTAATAAAGTTCACAAAAGCAGCTGTTTCAGAAATACAGCCACCTCTGGCGTAAAGGCAATTGTCCCTTTTTCAGCATCTGCCAAACCACGATTTTTGCCCATGACAGCCGTGGAAAATTTGTTTGAAGAGCAATTTTTTTGGTGATCCTCCAAATACATTTTGTTTGAAACGTCTTAACAGGGGATTTCCTATTTAAATTTTACAGCTGCTAGCGTAGGCAGTGCCCTTAAAACTTTTGAGCGCTAGAACAGAATTTCGCCCAACTCAGTATACATCCGACTTTTACAGTTTTTGATCACACCAGGTGTAGCTTTCGAAATGGCTGCAATTTTAAAGGTTTAGAGTGTTGTCATATCTCGGGAACTATTCAACAGATTTAAACCAAATTGTGTGTGTTGAAAGTGCTTCATGTAAGCGTTGAATTTAGAGATGGGCCTTATTTTGGCCAGCCAGTTTAGGAGATAGCTCAACATGAAGAAATAAATTTTTATATTTGGTATAACTCGAAAACTAATCAACGAATTCTCGCAAAATTTTGGACGTAAGCCCAAAATTTAGGGAGAATAGTCCACGTAAACATATTATATTTATTTGGTATATTTACCATACCGTTCGAGCAAATTCGAACAATTTTTTGTGTCNAAACGTCTTAACAGGGGATTTCCTATTTAAATTTTACAGCTGCTAGCGTAGGCAGTGCCCTTAAAACTTTTGAGCGCTAGAACAGAATTTCGCCCAACTCAGTATACATCCGACTTTTACAGTTTTTGATCACACCAGGTGTAGCTTTCGAAATGGCTGCAATTTTAAAGGTTTAGAGTGTTGTCATATCTCGGGAACTATTCAACAGATTTAAACCAAATTGTGTGTGTTGAAAGTGCTTCATGTAAGCGTTGAATTTAGAGATGGGCCTTATTTTGGCCAGCCAGTTTAGGAGATAGCTCAACATGAAGAAATAAATTTTTATATTTGGTATAACTCGAAAACTAATCAACGAATTCTCGCTAAATTTTGGACGTAAGCCCAAAATTTAGCGAGAATAGTCCACGTAAACATATTATATTTATTTGGTATATTTACCATACCGTTCGAGCAAATTCGAACAATTTTTTGTGTCCACACTATCAATTAAAAGTATTATATATATATATATGCCAACAAATAGCTANCACACTATCAATTAAAAGTATTATATATATATATATGCCAACAAATAGCTACTTCTGTCCACCATTTTGTAAGATAACGCCAAATAAAGAAATTAAACTTTTTATATAATATCTCGGGGAAACGGTTAACTGGTTATTANATTTTGTAAGATAACGCCAAATAAAGAAATTAAACTTTTTATATAATATCTCGGGGAAACGGTTAACTGGTTATTACCATTTTTAGCAAACAAGTTATACTACAGTAGGCAATAAGAATTTATATTTTTTGAGTTTGTCAGAGACATATTTTCAACTTTACTACCACATAAAAATTTTAGCTTAGTATGCTAAATTAACTAAATCATGTAATCTATTTCAATTTAACTTAGTATGCTGGCACTACATATTACAATCATCAAATGTATCTTCACAGACCCTATTTTTTCAGTCATTTTGTAAGATAGCACCACATGAACAAATTAAAATTTTACATCATATCTCGGGAAAAGTCTACCTGTCCCTACCAAATTTGGCAAATAAGTACTATTTCGGTAGGTGATGTAAACTGGTATTTTTTAATTGATGACTCGCTTATTTTCAAAATGTCAGCCATATTGCTATTTTAGGTTAGTATGCTATATCGTCGAAAAATTTCAATCAATTCTAACTTAACTTTACATGCTGGAGGCGTATCTCCACATAGCATCTTTAGTAAACATTTTGTAAGATAGCACCTGAAATTAAATTGGATTTTTTGTGGCATATATCCGGAGAGAAACCAAGAGATTCCTACCAATTTTGTCAAAAAAAAAANAAATTAAATTGGATTTTTTGTGGCATATATCCGGAGAGAAACCAAGAGATTCCTACCAATTTTGTCAAAAAAAAAAGTAGCACTAAGGCAAGCTATAGGTTTTGAATAGGTCAGAAATTTTTTTATAATAGCGGCCACACTTACATTTTAGATTAGTATGCTGTATTTACGAAACTAAGAGACAAATTTCAACTTAACTTTGTATGCTGACAGTATCTGTTGCAAACAATGAATGTGTCTTAGCGGAGCCTTTTCCGCCACTTTTCTGTAGGATACCCCCATATGAATAAAGANAAATTAAATTGGATTTTTTGTGGCATATATCCGGAGAGAAACCAAGAGATTCCTACCAATTTTGTCAAAAAAAAAGTAGCACTAAGGCAAGCTATAGGTTTTGAATAGGTCAGAAATTTTTTTATAATAGCGGCCACACTTACATTTTAGATTAGTATGCTGTATTTACGAAACTAAGAGACAAATTTCAACTTAACTTTGTATGCTGACAGTATATGTTGCAAACAATGAATGTGTCTTAGCGGAGCCTTTTCCGCCACTTTTCTGTAGGATACCCCCATATGAATAAAGAGGTTTTTATATCATATCTCGGACAATCGTCAACTATTCCTATCAAATTTGGAAAGTAGCTCACATTAATATTAGGCCACCGATGGTTANAGGTTTTTATATCATATCTCGGACAATCGTCAACTATTCCTATCAAATTTGGAAAGTAGCTCACATTAATATTAGGCCACCGATGGTTATCGCAGTTTCATGGCCAGATGTTACACTAGAAATTAATATAAACATAAATTATACTGCACGATCATTCGTGTTGCTTTAAATGAAATAAAGCGGTATCCAATAAAGGAAACTGGCAATGCAACTTAACAAACAACATGATTTTGTCTTCCCATGCTGCATAGGTACGCCGCTTTAATATTCGGCCCCATCATTCACACACAAACATAATCCTCTTTGCAAACTGAACAAACTGTCTTTTAGTACCAGGTAGCATGGCTATTCTGTTTAATTACTTCTCGCAGGCGTTGTGGCATATTACCAATTATTTTCCTGGTACATTCGGAGCCAATCTTACTCCATTCTTCCTTGAACCTTTTCTCTAATTCTTTTGTGGACCTAATTGTAGTAGTCCTCAGTCTTCTTTTGAGTTCATCCCACAGATTTTCTATGGGATTCAGGTCGGGTGAGTAAGGAGTTGTGTTAATGGCTATTGTTCAGTTATACAAAAGCCAGCTCTTGGCAATGTACGACTCGTGTTTTGGGTCATTATCTTGGTAGAACTTAAACGTGTTCCTGATGCCCAGTTTTTCAGCACTCTTGTGTAGGTTTGCTTTCAGGATGTTGATATAGTCTTCCTTTTTTGTTGTTCCGTCGACAAGTACTGCCTCTCTATCACCTGCTGAAGATACAGCCCCAGATCATAATACTACCTCCATTGTGTTTCACAGTAGGTTGTAAGTTCTCAGGTTTTAGCACCTGTCATTTGGCTTGCGCCATACTGTTACCCTGCCATCAGAACCAAAAACATTCATTTTCATCTCGTCAGCAAAAATTACATCATTCCACCAGCTTTCATCTTTGTCAGCATGGTCTTTTGGGAACTTAGTAGTTTTCCTATCTTAACCTCATTAATAAAAGGTTTTTTATAGTTACCCTGCCATTATATCCTGCTCTTCTGATAACCCGTCGTATGGTTTCTGGATCGACGTTATTTCCACATTCGCGGAGTACCTCCGTGGTAAGTTTGCAAGCACTAATTTTCGGAACTTTCTTTATTTTCCTGATTACTAGACGTTCTTCTCTCTCANCTCCGTGGTAAGTTTGCAAGCACTAATTTTCGGAACTTTCTTTATTTTCCTGATTACTAGACGTTCTTCTCTCTCACATAGTTTCTTTGGCTGTCCTTATTGAGGTATCAAATCTATTCTGTCTTCCTTCTCAAACCGTTTTATGTCTCCCAATTGTGAACCTCTGTAGATTCAAGTGCTCCGCAATTTCTTGTTGAGATTTCTTCTTTGCATGATGATAAATTACCAGCTGACGTTGTTGTAACGTAGTATTCTTGCCCCTACGTCCCATTTGCCTGACTGACGCAGCCAACAGAATACCCAATACGACCTCTCATCATAGAGAGCGTGCAGGGAATGACACGAGGTACGAACGCAATGTGCATCATGCTTGTGCCACGTGTCCGTCACAACTTGCCGAACATTAAAATGGCGTAATTATGCGACACACGAGGACAAAATATTGTGTTTCATTAACTTGCATTGCTCATTTCAGTTTTTGGCTACTGTTGCATTTCAATTTAGGCACACAAGAATGATTGTGCAATATGTTTTGTGTTTATCTTCATTTCTAATGTGACATGCGGCCATTAAACTGCGATAATCATCGGTGGCCGAATATTAATGTGAGTTCCTGTATATGTTTTAAGTGAACCAGACACTTATTTTCAGGATGGCGGCTATATAAATATTTTAGCTTAGTAAGCTGTATCTACGAAACTATGTAACCGATTATAACTTAACTTTGTATACCGGCAGTATCTATGCAAACATCAAATTAGCTAAGATATTGTCTCTTTTCTCCCCCGTTTTTGGAATATGGAACTACAAGCAAAATTATATGTTTGTCTTATATCGAAAAACAATATGCTAAGGTATACTTTTTCTCTTTAATCTAAAAGTATATGGGTTAAGGTGGTAGTTACATATTTTCAAATAGCAGCCATAGAAATATTCTTTCTTCATAAGTCATTTGTCCCCTGAACTTTATATGCTGGCATCACCGTAATTTTTTTCTAGTACACTTCCGAAACGGTAATTGAAGTTTTTAACCTATACAAAGAAAATATAGGCATGTTTAGCACTACTAAAATACATCATTGGTAACTTATCTCTTATTTTGACTGTTTCCTGAGCAAATGTAGGAACTCTACCGTGGATGTGTGGGAAAAAAATTTACCAACCGCTCTTTCTCACTATCCGTTTACACTGGTGTGGTATATTTGCGTAAAATTTCTTAAGAGAGACAATATCTATGACAATAATCGAATGTGCTAAAACATAACCTTTACTTTGCCATTTATTAGGATCGTGAAACCAAGAAATGTAGGTTGTATGCTATACCTCAAAGACCTATTAACCAAATCCCATGGATATTTTACACGCAAGTAGTTCTACGGTAAGTTATGTAAACTTGCATGCTTTATGTGCGACAGGCATTTCTTTTAATGGCATTAATATGAATAATGTATATTAGTATATTATATCTATTAAACAATTCAACAAAATTCAACCAAATTTTGTATACTTAACATTATTTGATAGAAGCATCAATAAGCGTACAGAGATCAGTTTTTGCCGGCCTCTTTTGTAAAATAATTTCAGATGAGAATATAGAACGTTTTGCCATATTTCCGAAACCATTCTTCTAATTTCCACCAAATTTCACACACCAGAAGTGCTGGCTATATAAACACACACAATTTAAATGGAGTCTTAATATTTATTTTAAAGTGGCAGCCATATAATTAATTTAAATAAATTCTTCATAACTGTTAAACAATTTAACTAAATTTAACTAAACTTTGTAGGTTGGCAATACCTATTAGAAGCATCGAATACAGAACCTCTTTTGAGCGACTTTGTACGATAGCACCAAATAACAAAATAAAGTTTTTATTCTAGCCTATATCTCGGGAACTAGTCAACCGATTTCCACCAAATTCTTCACACAAATAGCACTACAGTAGTTCATAAAACTTTGTGTTTTAAGTGGCTTAAAATCTTAATTTCAAAATGATGGCCCTTTAAATATTTTAGGTTAGTAGACACTGTTTGCCTAAACTATGGACTTATTACATCAGCTGTTAATACTCCTAATCTTACCCCCGTAATACAGATGGTTGCACGGTAGNTCTAGCCTATATCTCGGGAACTAGTCAACCGATTTCCACCAAATTCTTCACACAAATAGCACTACAGTAGTTCATTAAACTTTGTGTTTTAAGTGGCTTAAAATCTTAATTTCAAAATGATGACCCTTTAAATATTTTAGGTTAGTAAACACTGTTTACNGGCTTAAAATCTTAATTTCAAAATGATGGCCCTTTAAATATTTTAGGTTAGTAAACACTGTTTACCTAAACTATGGACTTATTACATCAGCTGTTAATACTCCTAATCTTACCCCCGTAATACAGATGGTTGCACGGTAGCGTATGGTAGGATGTCTTCTGGGTTTGTGTCGTGGGTAAGCACGTGTGTGTTTGTAATTGCCTCACTGTTGCTGGCGCTGCATATAATGTTACTGGTTCCATCTCTAATGATATTTCTGATAACAATACGTCAGAGTTTACCTACCATCTAAGATACGTAGAAGAAAGTAGGCTCATTAGTTATTTTAGTAACATCCTGTTTAAGAAACCAATACAAAGAACANTTAGTAACATCCTGTTTAAGAAACCAATACAATTTAAATTTCAGTTTAGTGTTTTATTCTGCTGTCATAAATCTTGATCAATTTGAAACAGAAGACTAAACTAAATAACTCTGTAATATACAAAGTAAAAATGCGTTAAATATGTGGGCTTTATATTATGTAGATATATGAAATGGCAATAATAGTGTTGCCCGGCTTGCACCGGATGCTAATGAGTGGATTAGGACACTACTTATAACAAACTATTAAACAAATTGATAAAACACAGGTCATCTTTCCTCTTAACACATCCTAAAGTACGTAGGGTCTTTCGTGAATGTTTAGTGGCACAGACTATATGATGCCTGAAGGTTAAGGGGTTTGCAATAATATAGTCTTTTACTGTTNGCCTGAAGGTTAAGGGGTTTGCAATAATGTAGTCTTTTACTGTTTCATTTTGAAGGACGAATATATTGTCTGGAGTTAATACGAGAACTACGTTCATGAACACTTGAGAGGTGTGGTACCTAATTTGACTACTCGTATTAACTGTTTATGACTTCGTGGTGCAGGGGGGCTTCTCTGGACGGTGATTGTATACTTAACTCTTGCTGGTATGATGTCAGCTGTGGAGGGTGAGCTCCGGCGATGGGCGGCCTTTGGCAAAGGCCCGCTGGGTATCGTCGTCTCCCCTGGGCTGCTCTACTGACGTACTGAGGTACTGTTGTGGCCGGGAGTCCGATCTCCCGGCCTCTCGACGGACTGACTGATTACTCTGGGCTCGGCAATAATCAACTGTCTGACCTCTCTGCGCGGTACTAATGAACTGAGCCGCACTTCTCGCGGAAAGGGGTTTTTATGCTTGCCAGCCTCCACCCTTAATTGTCTGCATGTGTCGCCTTGTGGTGTGAGGGGGTGAGGTGGTAGAACGCAGAACAATGCCTTTCAAAACACGTGTCCTNTGATTACTCTGGGCTCGGCAATAATCAACTGTCTGACCTCTCTGCGCGGTACTAATGAACTGAGCCGCACTTCTCCCGTAAAGGGGTTTTTATGCTTGCCAGCCTCCACCCTTAATTTTCTGCATGTGTCGCCTTGTGGTGTGAGGGGGTGAGGTGGTAGAACGCAGAACAATGCCTTTCAAAACACGTGTCCTGGTTCCTGAAGGGTTTGGGGGGCGGGGGAAGGTAGCCCCTTGTCCCTAGCTTACTCTCGTCAGCTATTTCTTCTCGGTGTTTTTCCACATTGTCCTATGGTTAGCTAAGGGGGGAGGGTGTTCTCGGCACCAATATCTAGCTTGTCGGCTATTTCTTCCGCGGTGCGTGTTTTCTAAATTCAGGCGAAATACACATGACTATTTGGTGATATCCCGTGAAACCTCTGCGCTCCACAGATCTCACGGGCTGGCTAGAGGTGTAGGGGGGTGAAGGGGGGTGGCCGGGAGGCCTACGCAGCAGGACGCGCAGCAAGACACGTGTAACTGCGGTCCGTCACCTGCCTCGTGACACATGTCTACTAAGTCTCTACCCTGGTTATGCGGGGGGGGTGGTTGTGGGCCAGCGTCACTCTAATATTCCTAAACCGTCACACGACACTCTTAAGACACCGAATTAAGATACTTACTAGGCACAATAGAGACAAACACAACTGCAAACCTAAAATTTAGATGCAGTGAAATATACCAACTAGTTGCTTAGCTACTGAGAATGTAACTCAGAATAAATACAGACACAGCTCTAGTAAGCACCAAGATTTAATAAAAGTATGTACTGAAAGCAAAAACGAGCTCGNCAGAATAAATACAGACACAGCTCTAGTAAGCACCAAGATTTAATAAAAGTATGTACTGAAAGCAAAAACGAGCTCGCATGTTATATCAGCAAAATCAAAATTTATATGTAGAGTATAATTCTTAGGTATGGCGAACATGTAGGTTAAATCACACACAAATTAATTTTATTAAAATATAATATGAAAAATTGTCAGCCTGTAGCATGCGAGAAGATTCCTAGTGTTCAGGGTTCCACGTGTTAAACATTTCACGCAAACTGGTTCAATGTACTTTCAGTTATTGTGCAAGATAAAGTTATTAGTTTTCTGAGTACTGCACATCAATGAATCTGGGAAAACTTAGCTGCAAACTGAGGTCGTGGGAAGAAGACTACATCATGGGCAGGAAAGCAAGATTGTGTAGAAATCTAGCGGGCATCTTTGCCATTGCAGAAGTCCCTCTTCTGTTCTTGATCCCCTTTTATTTAACAGAAAGGCTCACGTTCCTACGTGCACTCTACACGCCGCCATTTACCATCGCTCGGGCGCCTACTGCGGCAAGACAACCAGTCTGTTTTGTTTTAAGGTCCCCTGTGTAGCGCCAGGTGACCTGGTACCTATAACCGTTTCCTCTCCTTCCCTGCATGAAGGGGGATAGGAGAAGAATGGTTCCTAAAACCCGGAACTTTGAAATGCGGGGCTTGTTGTGTACGCTGCAGTCTCAGCACTTACGCTTTATAAGATGCGAGTAGTTAGAAATAGTCGGTTCAGCATCAAGGGCGTGAGGCGAGGGACCCAGGAACACAGAAACTTGTTAAGAAAACCATAATCATCATGCTCTTGCATTCCACTTCAATGGCTGCGATTTTGTATGTCGGTACGAAAACCACTTGCTCTTGCATTCTATTTTGGTGGTGTCCATTTTGTTTTCAAAATTTCCCAAAAAAATTGCAAATTGTATTTTTTTCAAAATGTTTTCAAAAATTTCAAAATTCAAATTTTTTTTNCAAAATTTCCCAAAAAAATTGCAAATTGTATTTTTTTCAAAATGTTTTCAAAAATTTCAAAATTCAAATTTTTTTTTAATTTTTAATTTTTTTTCAAAAGTTAAAAAAAATTCTTGAACATTCCATAGTGGCCATTTTGTTGCGCAACATAGCCTCAGGCATGTCCCTACAACGACGCCCATGACATCGCCCCAGACTATGCACATAGCCCCAAACTCCAGGGTGTCGCGGTGGTGTAGTGGATAGACAACTCACTGTCTGGGGTCATGGTGGTTCAGTGGATAGACAACTCGTTTCTTGAGGGCCGCAGTGGATACACATAGCCTCAGGCGTGTCCCTAGGACGATGCCCACGACTTCATGAAATAGCTTGAGGCTGCAGGCGCCCTACAACGATGCCTCCATAGCCCGAGGCGTCGCGTGATTTTCGGAAATATATTGAAAATATTGTTTTGCTACAATGTCCCAGGCTCCGCCAACATCACCGAGAAATATTTTTTCGATGACAACACCCATAGCCCCAGGCAACATGTGATTTTTCAAAACATGTTTAAAATTCTTATTATATTCTGCCACAACGTCCCCAGGCTGTGCGTGGCTCCGCCGACGTCGCCGAGAAAATCATTTTTACCGCGACAACACGCATACTCCGTCGTCACAGGCTACGCTTGATTTTCGGAAAGTAATTTTTTTAAATATTATTATTATTGTGTTACAGCCAGGTGGTGTGGGACTCTGTCGNCGCTTGATTTTCGGAAAGTAATTTTTTTAAATATTATTATTATTGTGTTACAGCCAGGTGGTGTGGGACTCTGTCGACTCCCCCGAGAAAAATTCGTTTTACACCGATCGTCGGTCAGTACGCAAACAAAAATAAAAAAGTCATGCACACACGGCATCAGAACACACACATCACTTACCTTCACCTAAAAGATGCTGTGTCGCCCTCCCCCTTACTACCCAGATGCTATGAGCATGAGGATGGCTCCCGGGCTGGGGACTGGGCAGTACACTATTCCTATGACACTGTCAATATATAGATTTGGTAATGTCACAAGTATAGTGTACAGGCAGGTTACAACGCTGCTGCAGATTGAAGAAAACAAAGCGAACGCTTTAGAAATGGAAAAACTGTATATAATAGAGAGGGGCACAACAGTGTGGANGTGTACAGGCAGGTTACAACGCTGCTGCAGATTGAAGAAAACAAAGCGAACGCTTTAGAAATGGAAAAACTGTATATAATAGAGAGGGGCACAACAGTGTGGATTGCCAACACAGTGCGATGAGAAAAAAACAAGAGATAATAGTCTCATGCTTGACAAGATGAATATGACTTTAGCATGTGTTAAAGTTTGTTGGAAAACGACAGCAACTATGGTATACCTGGCAAGACCCCACTTGCATGTACTACAATATACCTCTGAGGGGAAAAAATTCACACGACATACTGGTAACATGCCTGGCGAGATAATATTGATGCTTGTATGTGCTACAGCATGCTACCAGCCAGCATACCTGGCAAAAAGCAGACTGAAACTCTTGCATGTGCTACATCATGCTGGAACAGACTGAGCAGACCAATAGTAGTAGTATACCTGGCAAGACGACTACTCCTGCATATGCTCCAGTATACTGCAGGAAACACTGATAACCTACCTAACAAGATAAGAATGTACCTCTTGTACGAGCTACAGTAATGCTACCAGGCAACACACAGGGCAAGCAGACTGTCTCTCTTACATGTATCTTGCATTTGCTACAGTATACTAATATATATATATATATATATATATGGCTACCAACAAACACCCTCAACAATATACCTGACAAGAGGAATGAGACACTTGTAAGTGCTCCAGAACACTGCTGGAAGACGCACACACTCCAGGGACAAGCATATATAACAATGCATGCCTGACCCAGAGCTGATTTTTTTTTAGGTTTGATAACCATAGGGGATGGTATGAATGGCATCATCCAGGACTTTGTTTGTTGTCCATCCACGAAAGAGCTAATATGTTTGTATACTCTATATACACTTTGTGGTGGTACAACCTAATACTACTAACCTGCACTCTCATGCAGCGCTGGGCCAAAAGAATATGCCGATAATCGTCAAGTGTTATCGTCTTCTCTACAACACTCTTTTGTATCCCCTTTGCGTGCTTTACTACCGTATCCTGGCAGTGGTATGCATACAGCTTCGCCCTCAGTCCGACAAACTCGGACATATCATCACCTCTCCACTCGTCCTTAAATTTGCCAACCACCTTGGCATTGGTAGGTGAGTAGCAGGGATGAGTGGGAGGGTAACTGCTGGTGTCGAACTCAGACACGAGTGCTGGGTCTGTGGCAAGATCGCTGTAAAAGCCGGGGCAGGTGATCATTATATAGGAATAGGTGTCCATCTAGGCGAGACTCGCACTGCCCCCATACCGTGCTCACATTACATCGTAGTAAAAACGATACACTAGAGTTTTCGACAGGTCAAGTACGGCAAAGCCAGTGTACATGAACTTGTCAAATGTTATGCTCTCAAGGCATAATTTGACTAGGGATAATGACTCGTCATAAATAGTCCTGCATTTAAATGACTGTTTTGAAATGAGTTTCTTCGCCCGAACTTCNCTAGGGATAATGACTCGTCATAAATAGTCCTGCATTTAAATGACTGTTTTGAAATGAGTTTCTTCGCCCGAACTTCTTTACACACTAGTGCCATATGCTGGCGTTTACGCTTATTTTCCATAAGCTTGCAGTGTGTAGCATTATTCATTAATTTGAAAAAGTCCTTGTCGAAGGTGTTTCATCGTATTTATGTCAATATACGGCTTTAGCCACGCCTTCTGCTGGAATTTAAGGACACTGTGGACAGCCTTCAGCCGCAACCCATTGCCCAATGCTTGCTTTAGGTTTACATTGTATACGATGTAGTGTAGCTTGTTCTCCAGGGTCGTCATTAGTTTCGTTTGTTTGAACCCGGGAGGACACTCGTTCNCTAGGGATAATGACTCGTCATAAATAGTCCTGCATTTAAATGACTGTTTTGAAATGAGTTTCTTCGCCCGAACTTTTTTACACACTAGTGCCATATGCTGGCGTTTACGCTTATTTTCCATAAGCTTGCAGTGTGTAGCATTATTCATTAATTTGAAAAAGTCCTTGTCGAGGTGTTTCATCGTATTTATGTCAATATACTGCTTTAGCCACGCCTTCTGCTGGAATATAAGGACACTGTGGACAGCCTTCAGCCGCAACCCATGGCCCAATGCTTGCTTTAGGTTTACATCGTATACGATGTAGTGTAGCTTGTTCTCCAGGGTCGTCATTAGTTTCGTTTGTTTGAACCCGGGAGGACACTCGTTCNGTATACGATGTAGTGTAGCTTGTTCTCCAGGGTCGTCATTAGTTTCGTTTGTTTGAACCCGGGAGGACACTCGTTCACTGGCAGGAACGCAAAATCCATATACTCTTCGTGAAGAGTGTTAGGGTATTCTACACCTACCTCCAGTATGTAGCCGACATTTCCATTGTCCGGCATGGACATTACATCAATGTCCGTGGCGGTCCATTCAAAACCGCTGTATGGCAGCGGCAGGTACATCGCCCACCCGTATAAATTATTGGCATCTACATTCTGAAGGTAGGTAGATAGCCTGCTGGCATCATATGTGGTTGGTATATACCTATTGTTGGCTGCCACATGCCGCTTAATACATTGGGCCACCCCTCCTCGGATACCTGCCTCAATAAACAGGTGGACGTCGTAGTCAGTGAGGAGCTCCAACTCCACCTGCGTCTTGCGCAACATCGCATTAAACAAGAAACCGGGAGCCTTTACATACTGCACAGAGTCAAGACTATATGTAGTTAAACAGAGCTCCCGAAAATTATCTAAGACTTCGTACAGAATCAAGACTTCCATCTTCAGGTAGAGCTCGGCATAGTCCTGGAGGGTACGGCAGCCGAACACAGTCCAGACAGTTTGTGTGTGCTGGTAGTCTGCCGCACTGATGTTCCCTCCAGTAAGCCTATTGAAGAATGGCTCTATTGCAGGCAACCGCGGCTCAGCGAGCTTCCCCCACGAGCTGACATAATCGTAGCGGAATACGCCTTTGCGGATTATCAGCTTAAGCTGCTCTACCGTGAAGAAGCTGGATGTTGTGTGGAAGTCTCTGGACANAATACGCCTTTGCGGATTATCAGCTTAAGCTGCTCTACCGTGAAGAAGCTGGATGTTGTGTGGAAGTCTCTGGACAGTAGATTCTGTGCGAGTGTTGCTAGGCTGGTAGACATGAATCTACAAGTATCTATAAATTGAATTGTAAATTTGTCACCCAAACTTTTACTGAAGGTAATGAGTTTTCCTCAGTATTGGGAATAATAAATATGTTCTGGGAATCATAGCCAAACTGCTTTATTATGAAATTGGCATCAGACGTTAAGTTATGGAAGAGTATCAGCAGTCTCNAATACGCCTTTGCGGATTATCAGCTTAAGCTGCTCTACCGTGAAGAAGCTGGATGTTGTGTGGAAGTCTCTGGACGGTAGATTCTGTGCGAGTGTTGCTAGGCTGGTAGACATGAATCTACAAGTATCTATAAATTGAGTTGTAAATTTGTCACCCAAACTTTTACTGAAGGTAATGAGTTTTCCTCAGTATTAGGAATAATAAATATGTCCTGGGAATCATAGCCAAGCTGCTTTATTATGAAATTGGCATCAGACGTTAAGTTATGGAAGAGTATCAGCAGTCTCTGGGGGTGGCGGCGAAGCTTGTTGCAGCTATTACAAGCCGCCCCGATAAAATTGCCGGTGAAGAGATCATGGTCGTGCACCTTATTGTTTGCTACAGCGAACACTCCTGTACAATGGCAGCAGGAAGTGGCTAGCATATAGGCAGCNGGTCGTGCACCTTATTGTTTGCTACAGCGAACACTCCTGTACAATGGCAGCAGGAAGTGGCTAGCATATAGGCAGCCCGTTCGCCGAACGTTAGTGAGCGCATAGGCTCGGACTTACTATATATGGCTTTCACCAGGTGACCTATCCTAACCACCTCTACCATAAAAAGTTTCGATGCACCTTTGCATGTGTAACATATTACACCCGGGGGTAGGTTGGTTGTCTTGGAGGCAGGAACAATTGTATTATCAAATTTAACGTATATGTCATAACTATAGGGCTCATGTTTTTGATACCTATAAGTGTAGGACGTGTCCGGGTTCGGCTGACACGTCTGGACAGACACCAGTATTGCCTCAAAGTCAGCATATACTACAATAGGCACCTTATCACCATTCTGATAATTCTGGAACTTGAGCTGAGGCGGCTTGCCGTTCTTGTCTGGCTGTGGCATGTCGGAGCAAACATCTGAATGATCATTGCAATACTTCTTGTTCTCAGCCAGAGTCTCAGCACCTGTCAGCCCTGTCACACATGGTTGATTATCATATGCTTTGAAGCAGCATTTGTAGATATCGATTACACGTTCGTGACCAGTCACCTGGGAGCGTACCACTCATGAGATCTGCTATGTAGCAATAGTGTACATTCTGGTCCTACACTGTGGTGAGTAGCAGCAAGTCAGTGCTTGGCCAGTTCTTCCCATGTCACCCGCATTGGCACTATCTTGGTATTCTCATCGAGTGTGTGTGCATTAATGCTGACTCCCGGATTCGCTCTCTCAAATTATGCTATTTGCCATAGAAGGGTGGGAAATACTATTGTACTAAAGTTGAAGCGCGTCGCCAGCTTGATGTAATGCTGGTCGATGCACTCCAGATGCCATCCCTCTACAAAGTGTGCCAGGAGCGCCCATTTAAAGCACTGCAGGTCTGTGTTTTGCAGGTTGATGACAGCATGTTTCTCAGCAATACCTGCAGGCAAGGTGATGTAGGAGGATCGTCTAAGGGATTAGAGCTTATTGGTATGTAGGTGAACCTGTTTCACAGATGTGAGGGTCCAGTCACTACCCTTCCCCATATACTCGTCCTCCTCCCGACACAGCTTGGCAATAGCAGCCAGCATGGCCTCGTCTACTTCGGCTACATTGTAGAGAGGCATGTTCTTCGTCTTGAATGCACGACAACCCACCTCAGTGTTGTGCGGCTCTGGTTTCCCATATACGCACTCGAGAAATATATTAAACTTTACCGCCCCTTGGGTCTTGATTTCCAGCTCCAGCTGGCCGATGATATTATTTCTCATCTGCTCGAGGTAGCTGCAAATATCAACAGCTACACTCGAGGTATTCTTGGTGACATACATTTTCATTACGCCCCGGAACGCACTCTCTGCCTCCACAAACCCATACGAGTTACGCCCGCCGGCCCCAATGACAATGGCGCCGTGCATGGTCCTGGCTGAGGGCTTGCCACATGCGCCCTCTTCATCAGCCGGGAGGCTTTGGCAGTACCAGAACACTTTGCGCTGTGTGCACGAAGTTGATCAGTTCTGGTAAACTGCCTACTGCAATTCCCGCATACCAATGACATGGCATCAGGATTCACCCAACAAGTGCGTTCATGGCAACGAGCATCACAAGAACGCCCGAAGCCATCGTTACAGAATACACAGCNGGATTCACCCAACAAGTGCGTTCATGGCAACGAGCATCACAAGAACGCCCGAAGCCATCGTTACAGAATACACAGCGGGGCGATGCGGATTGCCTGATCAGTCCTGTGCATTTTACACTATGAGCATTGAGTTTATTGGTGCGGGCGAATTGCTGACCGCACCTATCGCACATACACTGTGCTGTCTGCCAGAATGGATTGAGAGTACAATTACGCTCGTGGCGCAATCCATTCTGGTGATCAGTAAACATGCAATCACAAAATCCACACTGTAGTGCAGGCCTATGTATAATTGGGAGAACTATGTTAGTGTTAAGCGTCTATGTAACTGATTGTCACAACCAGCCTACACATGACGACAGTTTTAAACAGGATAAGATGTGAGTAGTCGCGTATGCAGTCCAAGGCCTGCGATGTCTGAATGTACACAGTACTAGGTAGTGGGGAGGTTAATAATGGGACCTGTTGTAATTGCCATATGCCGGACGGCAACACATGTGCTGACCTTGCAGTGAAAACTCTCATCAACATCTTGCAACATACACACGCAGCGAGAGCCAGTGCGACTGTCCATTATATCAACAACTTATATAATCGTCTCAGGACTACACATGCCTGGCGAGTAGATTTTGTAAACATTATTATTGACTGCAACTCAACATGTTGGGAAACGCTGTGTTTGTGGGAGTACAGCGACTATGTCCCTCGTACAAAAGGTTCACTTACGTTAACTATTCAGTGTGTATCCCACCACACACATAAGTAGATTTAAAAAGAAATATGATAGGGAAGAGTTCCTAAATACATTATATTTTTTACGTGATCACTAACTCAGTCATATCTCGCAAGCCTGCCAGATAAAATTAGATTTCATGTGTATGAACAGTAACTAATGGCACTAGGGTGTTTTTCCCCGCGAACTCTGTTTAATCTTAAAGTATTAACATGTATAACGATTTCTGTTTACTGGAAAAAAATATTATTTGCACCAGGTTGATAATGTATTAACGGTATCGTTCAGTGTGAGAAATGAATAGAAATTATAGTTCTGCAAAGTCAATAGAATCCTTTAAATAATAATTGATATTTCATAATGTGTTGGCTGTAGCGTTCAGTGTGCGAGATATGAACTGCAATTAGCATCTGGCATAATGCTAACTCCAAAATGCAATGTCTAGGATATATTTTTTTTAAATTAATGCGATGATAGGTATTTAACGTTATGCAAAACATTATATGTATAATTTTACAACCTGTCAATGTTAGACGGCCTATAACTAACCTCAAGTTCTGTTATATCGTCTGACTATAATGTCAAGCTCTCAATATATAAAATAATACAGTCTCCACTGAACGTATCAGTTAAAGGATATATAGTACTGTCAAAAATCCTAACCACCTTACATAGGATAAATTTAACGCTCGGTGTTGTGAAAAAAAAACAGGCGCACATGCTATTTCTCTTATCTGCAATATATAAAAAAAAATATTTATGTCTACTCACCACCACCACGATGCAGATGAAGACTTGCACGAAAGAAGCATGATAGTTAGAGTATCAGTAGCAGGTGCAGATGCCAGCAAGCTGATGTCATGGCCCTGGACATGGATAAGTACACACGTGGAGCACAGTGGTCAGAGCACGAGTGAGTGTTTAAAAATATATACCCCTCACCCAATGGCGCATCATACGGAGAGAGTTTTTAGACATCAACAACACGTTATGCCACTACTTCCTGGCCGTTTGCAGGAGACATCTCTAGCGTAGTTAAGACTCTTCAAATAAAATATTATTTTTTATATCTCAGCATATGGAATACACACACTCTACCTAATTGCACATGAACCAAGACGTCTGCCAGCATACTTGCGATTGACACTTACTACGACATACCTATATAGCAACAGTAACATAAAAATAAATAAATTATCTCTTTAATATTTAAGTAACATAGACTTCAAAAAATGTAGTAGTGTGTGAAATGTTTTGATTAAAGTACCATTAAATATAGTGGTACATCAGTTACTTATACGTTTAACATCTCGGATATCTTTTCCTTTAATAAATATTCTCGCAGCCTTGAATTAAAAAAGGATTGTGTGTGTGTGTGTGTGGTGTTTGTGGTTAAAGCACTTTTAATATACTGGCACGTTCAGTTTTTTGGGTATGTATGTGTTTATCTTCTCCACCAACAGAAATAAGAATACACAGAGATAGAACACATATATATTGTCACATAATATAATATAAAAAATTGTTTTATTCAAACATAAAGTATTGTATTATACACATTTACATAAGAAATAAAAAACATTTTTTTTTCAATTAATACAGACAGTAAGTTAGCNAAAGTATTGTATTATACACATTTACATAAGAAATAAAAAACATTTTTTTTTCAATTAATACAGACAGTAAGTTAGCCATATGTATGGATGCTGTCAGGATGTGGTGCTGTGTGTTTAGCAGACTTGACAGCGGGTGTAGACGTCGACGACGTCCTTGCAGCCTTCTTCTTACATTTGGTGGTGGCTGTGACGACCGGTATCTGGGTGGTGTCCCCGGCGATGTCAATCACAGCAGCAGCAGTGGTGTAGATGGGAACTTGAGACTCTGGTAGCAGCATGTAGTCGGAGAGGTGAACGCGAATTGCATCGTGCAACATAGCGTGCATAATCACCTCATCTACTTCACATGGCAGGGGAGTGTTTGTTCTCATTTTATGAACAACACACCTGCTCAGAACAATACAGTCGACCATCTTCTGGTAGTGGTCGTATGATGTAGGATTGTGGGCATGCAACCAATGCGCGATGCCGTCACACTCTTCACTGTAGGTTCTCGGCTCGGTGGTATCTCCAACAAATTAATATGTGATGGAGCTGTTACCAGGCGTCACACTGTGGTAGGTAGTCTCTGGACGAAATGGCACGTTCATATTGTTGTTGCTAGCTCACTGGAGTCAACTGGTAGGATACATGTAGCTTATACAGCATACTCTACATGACGTCGACACTACTTCAGAGCTTCAGTCAATAGCAGTATAATACGTGCAATAAGGTCATACATAACCTGACAACACTTGCACTTGCTGTGGNCAGAGCTTCAGTCAATAGCAGTATAATACGTGCAATAAGGTCATACATAACCTGACAACACTTGCACTTGCTGTGGCATTACAGTTCCCCCTCGGCCGTCGTGCTGCTGTCTGCCACTTCAACGTTCATGATGTAGAAATTGCTTTTTTTTATTATTCACTTATATACTTCACAGGGCGGGGAAGCTTCCCCATACACGTTCATGAAGAACTTGCAATTTCAATTGAAGACACAACATCCCTTAACAGAGCAGGGTAGAATCCATTTGCCGCCACAGTCTTCCAGCATGCTCGTATGTATGTGTCCTGTGCACTCTTCGGTCCAGTGGTAGGTTGAGCTGGTATCTACATTTCGCAGGGTATAGTCCACTTTCTTGTTCTCGTGACGTAGTTCGGTAATAACTTCCATTTCTACACATACTGTGAGTATACGTCCATTTGCATGTAGCTCGCTGTTTGGCCGGAGATTGAAGACTGCGCACTGTTCGGATTTGTCGCAGGGCAGAATTTCACAATGGAAGTTATCCCACGCGTCGTGATATCCCCACAAATGATCTTCACCATCGCATATCTGTACTTTCTCGTGTCCAAGCTGTGGTTTAAACACCACTCTTCTATATCCGATAAAGTATCTCAAGTATAAATTTACATCTTCCGGCAGAAACGCCACACAGTCGCGTATGTCAAATGTATTACACATGACGGCGGCGATAGTTGTCTACTGAATGATACACGGCTGTCTACTGCGGCTGGTTGTAACACTCGTCTCTTGTTATATTGTAGCCAGGTACACGTCACATTTTAACAGCGAAAACATTGTCTTCCGTGTAATTGTTCCCCGCTTCATGCAGGTTGTATGACGATGACCCGTACAGTACTCGGTCCATTGAGTAATTACATCACCGGTGTTAGCCTCACATAGTTCATATGCAATTTCACGAGTAAACCAAACCTGACATATATTCTCTTAGCCTGCTAGTGTTAACATAGTACGGAGTGAACAAGGTAGCTTCGTTTGCAGTCTCGGATAATATACCACACATGAAAAGAAATTACACGGTACCGAGAGAATGCAATTCTCATCGCTTTGACACACCCAGTGTTCAATTCCGTTACAACATTCTACTTGCACAAGCTGGCCGGGCGGTTTCAAGTGAACTCGCTTGTATCCTACCGTGACTTCACCCTCGTGCGTGACTAGCGGGTTGAATGTTACATGCATGACTGAAATTTATATACTACGCTAGGAGAGAGTCTTTCTTCAACATTTATGAAAATTCTACAACATGCCTTGTCCTACCATTTTCAATAGCGGGTTGAATGTTACATACATGACTGTAATTTATATATACTATGCTAGGAGAGAGAGAGAGAGTCTTTCGTCCACATTTATTACATTTCTACAGCACGCATTGTCCTGCCATTTTTTTTCAATAATGTTTGAATGTTATGTACATGACTGAAATTTATATGTATTATGCTAGAAGAAAGTCGTTCTTCCACATTTATGAAAATTCCACAGAGTGCATTGTCCTACTATTGTCAATTGCCTTAATGCCTGCATAGCTAAACTGAACTGTTGCGATATTAAGCTTGATCATATCCGCATCTGTGATGAGTTGAACGTAATGGGTAGGCAGTCGAATGCGAAACTTTTCATCTNATTAAGCTTGATCATATCCGCATCTGTGATGAGTTGAACGTAATGGGTAGGCAGTCGAATGCGAAACTTTTCATCTACCATACATGTTACACACTTGCCGTATGTCGTCTCCGTCCTCCGGAAATCAGATGCCATGTACAGCTTCCCGATATCGAGGTCAGACAGCAGTCCATACTGGCCAGTCCAGTTCAGCTTGGAGACAAGTCCGTCCATGTTGGTACTGGATCAGTACTGTGGTTCCCCTCCTCGTAGGCTGCGCTATTTATAATGGCCGGTGTTGTTTTTGAAAAAATTTGACCCTCGCNAGCACGTTCAGGCAAGGAAACGCGAGGTCACGGTTGCATGCGACACACACGTGGTCGTTGTTTTTTTACATACTGCTCTCAACTTTCTAAACGAAGGACACCCAGACTCGGTTTGTAGATCGTAGAGTTTTATTTTCGTGGTGCAATTACTGCTTAAATGCCTCTTCTGCTCCGGCCCAGCTACATAGACTGTGTCATTCTCGTTTAACATTGAGTCAAGTACATTGCGCACTGTATTGTATTCCAAATCACCCTCACTCCAATTGAGTCCATGATAGTATTTTTCCAGCCAGATATTTGTTACTTTGCTTTTCACGTCGAACTCGTGCCATGGAAACGGAGGTAGGAATGTACTTGTTTCTGTGCGCCCGTCAACATACGCTATACAGATACATTTAATTATGAAACCACGCTGTGAGACGCATTCCTGAAAGTTCACTTACATTATGGTGGTTGGATACTGAATTAGCTATAGTTGTAACTTACGTCCGCATTTTAACTACTCTATCATGTACATTGTATGTGACTAGTCTGTCGTGAAGTATTAACGCCTAGGCCTGAGAAAGATGGGAAATTCTCCGCGTAGGTTATTTCAATCCTGCAGTCTACAATGCCTGACTTTATTCTATCGCCCTGTTTGCTAACATCAAACACTAATAGGGGAGCTGTGTTCATGAACGCATTCGGTTCGAGTGTGGGAGCCTGTGTTTGCCCAAAGTACATCCTCTGGAAGTCGGCATACATTTGATATGGGACCATATACGCACCGTTTGCAAAAATCCTTGTTTAAATCTCCATATGGGTAAGCCTCAGAGTTTAAGAAAATTTTAACATCCTTAATATTTACATGATCAAATTTAGAACAGTCGGTATTGATGGCATTCCATCTGCCCGTCTGAAACGCGAGTATTATGTATCTTGGTTTTTCACTCGTGAAACTAGTTTTAACATTCCTATTTACGCTCACGGAGGCCGGTATGCTAGAATACGCCTCTAAATTCAATGTACGAAATTCAATATCTACGTTCCTTCCTCTCTCCGCATATTTCAATAATTTTACATGTTCAGACATGTTAACCTGCACATGAGGCAGTAACCACTCGATAGATCATGTTGAGAGTGTTGCGGCTTCCGGTACTGCGCCAGTGTCCTGGAGCGCATTCGCTTGCGTGAAAGCCATGTGAATAACTAACTCTTGTTTTGAATTAATAATTACATGCTTGTAATCTTCCGCGAACCATAACAGCATAGCTAGTGGAATACATACTTCAAATTTACCGTTGGCATAGACAGGAAACTTTTTCCTCTTCGATTCCACAGCCTGCCATTTTGGCCGCCGGGAGTTGATTATGCATTAATGAAAGATAGTTCTTTATGGTAGCCATGATTCAAACATCTCGCATCGCGTCTACTTCACACCCGTTCAGTTCATACATGATTCCACTTATCATGTGAAGTATACTGTTTCTAATAATTTTAGTCATCGCAGGAAGAGCATTGCCTGTATTTGTCAGAGTTCCTCGGAAGTGAAAATATGAATTACACAAGTTGGTGTATATATCTTGGTTTTGCACCAGGATCCTAACCTCGGACGAGGGTACGTACGGGCCTGGCAGATAGGGAGAGTAAGTGTGCATTTCAGTCTTGGTGATAGCGTCTTCGAACCCTGCCGGCTCTGCCATGTTTAAAATTCCCATGTCCATACTTGCTGTTGATCGTTGGTCCCAATCTAAGGAAACAAGCATTTTCGGATGTTAGCACTTTGCGTGCTCGAATCGTACTGGCTTTAGGTTTGGTACCATAAGCGACTTTTATTGCTTTTGTATGCTTAATTTTCAATCCCATCTTTCCTTAAATGTAAGCATACCATTATACCCTCGCCTCGAAAATTAATCAAACGACTGTCTTGGTCTACAACAGACTATAAATATGACTATGACTTCCTGTACGTTCTCCATCATGACTGGAACATAAATAGGTGTCTCCGGGACATTCACCAACTTANTATGACTATGACTTCCTGTACGTTCTCCATCATGACTGGAACATAAATAGGTGTCTCCGGGACATTCACCAACTTAAAGCCTGGTGGCACCATCGCAGAAAATTTGTGTACTGTCTGGCTTGGCTTACCGTTGAGATACGACCCGCTAACCAAATTACAGTTTATTCTTATGATATTCACAGGGAAAATGTTAACTGGCTGGGTAGATTCGTGTTTTTTATTCGCCTCGTATTTTACTTTCTCAAAACCTAGTGTGGAGGCAAGAGTGTCGCTTCATGTGAAGTCTATATGGGCACTACAAAACATCTCACTGTGCAAGGTATTTACATTACTGTGCAGCACTAACATCACGCCCGGTCCCAGCTCCCACTTAAGGTACTCGCCTATGTCTTCAATCTCATACGAAACTGTGGGTATACGCACCACCCCTCTCTTTCCACCTCCTCCCCCCCTTAACATAACAAAAAACATACAATTATGTTCATCTGTGTTCGGTACCGAGAAGTAAGTTTGAAAATCTATCGCCGCAACAGACCACACACCATTCAGGGCGAGTGGGGGGAAGTGCACAGAACGCGATTCCGAACTATTGCCCGACACGATCAGGGCTACAGACATGACTGCTTTTTACAACTAGTGCATCCTCGTTAAGTATCTATCTTGTAAGGAAGCTCAGACAAAGGTGTCCACAGTTCCATTCTCGTGGCTGTTGCTCTGCTCTGTGATTATAATATATTCGCGCCCCTCTAAAATATGTTTTCAGTTCTGGCAGGGTCCTTAAGTTTCCGTAACTATCAAAGTATTCGACTGTGTCACCAATATTTTTATATGTGGTCCAATGAGTTCCCAGCCCAGTTCCCACTCGACCCACCACACGCAGTGTGGTAGTCGATCACGCACACACACCTCGGAAATTACTTATTTTTAATTTTTGTGCAAATTTTTGTATTTCAATGTTG